>BGNK01003179.1:0-81069 GCA_003297005.1 Symbiodinium sp. clade A Y106 | reverse complement strand
CCAAGCCCAGAAACTCTAAGCTTAATCCTTATTGTATCAAAGAGCGTAATTCTGCAAACAGACGCATATAACATCCTGTCTAAGCTACACCGTCCTATGAGTCAACAATATGTATCAATGGTGAAAGCGACTTTTTGAATATCTTATCCTTATAAAGGGAACTTTTGTCGCAGACACAATTTAACAAACCCGAAACCATGTCTAACATATGTACAAGTTTACACGCATATATGTATACACACATAAGTACATATGTCTATGCAGGTATGTAATTGTTTAAACTTTTTTGTATATATACATATGTATATTGTAGGTATTTGCGTAGAAATGTATGCTAAAACTCGATTGCACACACCAGGCAAGTGGCATAACATACGGACAAAAATCAACCTTATATATATATACCTAGAGAAATTTATGCACAGATATATGTGTATATATATACACATTACATAAGTTGGTTGTGTATATATATTTATATTTATATTTATTTATTCATATCTTTAGTCATGGATATGAATGCACATACCTATTCATATATATATATATATATATATATATAGACATATATATGAGTAAGTGGGATGGCTTTTGTAATGCAACATGGTGATGTAGGTCCAAAAANACTTGCATAATGCCTTACAGATTATAAGACGACGCCGTAAATTCGACTGCCAGCAGCATAAATGCAATGTTCTACACAATCAAAACTCGGGAAGCTAAGAATAAGTATGGTAGAGTGAACATGACATCCTGTATACATGTATATACACTTATGTATGTATGTACATTTATGTGTGTGTAGGTGTGTGCATACATATAGTTAATATACAGACAGAGTACATACATGAATCACGACTACTTNTGTATGTACATTTATGTGTGTGTAGGTGTGTGCATACATATAGTTAATATACAGACAGAGTACATACATGAATCACGACTACTTGGTCTTGGGTCGACGATATATATACATATGTATATGTATATATGTATATTATATATATATATATGTATATATGTATATGTTGTGCATTTGTGTGCGTGGTAAGTTCGCTCGTGCTAGCATCTGCATGAAGGCTCCATTTCCAGTAGGGTAGCACGTTTCTCGTCGGATGTCTTTAGTATTGGTACAGGTTATATGAATATTGTGACCTATATTGTATTATGTTCACATTGTATGTTTTGCTCATTAGGAGTTGCAGTGGTAACATACACATAACAAATATATCTTCGATGAAATGAGTCCGAAACAAGACGAATGAAAGCAGTATATTGTACTATTGTTTGGCTAATAACAAACACGTGTATATGCCTATATGGATATATAGGTTTATATGTATATACACGGATTNACGAATGAAAGCAGTATATTGTACTATTGTTTGGCTAATAACAAACACGTGTATATGCCTATATGGATATATAGGTTTATATGTATATACACGGATTCATGTGACCTTTTGTATTTTCGCACCTACCCTTAGTCAGAGCTGTGAATCTCAGCATTTACGGAATTTGATGAGCATGTCATATATGTATACAATGTCACACACGGGCATGTGTAAATGCATCCAAGCATATGTCCATATAAAGCCTTCGATACACCTGGATACTGACATGAAGATGTAAGCGTTTTTACGGATTTGATGAGCAGGTCATATCTGTATACAATGTCACACACAGGCATATGTAAACGAATAGGAGCATATGTCCATGTAATCGGAAGCTATGTGGACATATGAACCTACTTCTTGTAACTGTGTATGCGAAGCGATGACAAAGTATGCAGCTGTTATTTACCTACGTATGCTTTTATGTATGTGGCTATGTTTGGAGAACATGCAAAACGCGGGCATGAATTGACACCCCCGCATGTATTTTCCTATGTTGATATACTGTAGTAGTCAGTAATCTTCCACATGGGAGAGCATATGCCATGTGTATATATACCCGTGGAATGAAAAAACGGGTGTGTATATGTATTGTATGTGTGTTTTTGTGTACATACAAATATGTATGCACATTTACCTAATTGTGTATTTCCATAGATCTGTATGTGCTAGGAACAGCTAAGGCTAAGGATTTATAACAAAGGAATGGTACTTCCGACGTGGCAACTCGTAGTAAAGTAGCAAACAACACGGAAATATGCAATTGTGAGTCCATACGCAGACGCCCTGCGCGCAGGAAGCAGCGCGCGGGAAACCAGCAACGCGACTAGGGAAATTGCAAGAGAACCAAAAAAACCCAAAAAAAAACAAAAAAAAATCCGGGACTCTCCGGCCACAGAGCGCCAAATTTAGGAGTCCCACGGAATTGTGTTTTTTTGTTTTTTTTTTTTTTGGTTTTATTGTTTTTCTTTGTTTTTTGTTTGATTTTTTTTTTGGTTTTTTGTTTTTTTTTTAATTTTTTTGATTTTTTTTTGGTTTTTCTAGTTTTATTGGTTTTTTAGTGTTGTTTAATGTTTTTTTCGTTTTTTGGTTCGTAGGGTTAGGTTTGTGAGTCCTGGTTGCGAGGGCGTCGCGTTGTGTATTCAGGAGTGCGGGCCTGGCAGTGCGTGAAAAGTGCGAAAAAGCNCGTAGGGTTAGGTTTGTGAGTCCTGGTTGCGAGGGCGTCGCGTTGTGTATTCAGGAGTGCGGGCCTGGCAGTGCGTGAAAAGTGCGAAAAAGCGCACTCTCACAGTGTCCCGTTTTGTACTTTTAACATGAACATGATTGTTCGAATTCGTGGGAACATGAGTATTCACAGTAGTATTATAGTACCACTATTAACGTGAATATTCGTATTAATGTTACTATATAACCCGTTCTTCCATTAGTATTAATTACTATGATCAGTATCCGTAGGAGAATTAATACTTACATTATTATTAGTACTAGCATCAACGTTAGCATTCGTATTAGCAGTAGTACGTATATGAGAACTTGTATTAGTACTACTCTTAACATGAACATGATTGTTCGAATTCGTGGGAACATTCGTATCCATAGTAAAATTAGTACCATTATTAATGCTAGTATTCGTATTAATATTACTACATAAACCGTTCTTCCGTTAGTATTACTATGTTCAGTATCTGTAGGAGAACTAATACCTACATTATTATTGTATTAGCATCAGTATTAGCATTCGTATTAGCAGTAGTACGTATATGAGTACTCGTATTAGTACTACTCTTAACATGAACAATTCGTGGGAACATGAGTATTCACAGTAGTATTATAGTACCACTATTAACGTGAATATTTGTATTAATGTTACTTTTTACCCGTTTTTCCACTAGTATTACTCTGTGCATTAATACCCGTAAGAGTATTGGTATTCACGTTAATATCGATGTTACTATTTGTATTAGGATTAGATTTAATATTAGTATTCTGATTAACATGTATATATATATATATATATTTATGAATAATGTTAATCGTGGGAATAGAAATCTTAGTACTTGAATTAGCATATGAGTCATAAATATTCACTGGCCTTGCATGTAACGTCACCGCGAAGGTGAACAGCTCTTAGAGGAAGACGAATATTTCTCATAGCAGCGTCTACAAACGTAGATGGCTAATGTTGCACAGACAGAACTTCTCCTTCTGTGGATTCGAAAAGCGGCGACGCGCATGAATTCAGAGGTCGTGCGGCACTTGTCTACAGTTCAATCTTATATATGTATACATATTATATTGATCTGTGTCAGCTAGTTACATGTCTCTTATCATGCCTTGCTATGCATATATGTGGTGGAAGGGGTTATAAAGCTGCAGCACATTAGATTAAGAGAGACTAGATATACTAGGAGTGCATGATTCATAACAATATTGAAACAGAGTAGACTCAAACCTGTGTCTACAAGGAAGAACCAAAAACAGCAATTCGTACCTTCATTAAGCTGTGACGTGGGATCGAGACTTCGCTTTGTGACAGGAAGAGATACGGGAAAAATGCCAATGTTTTGGACCATTGTCCTGAAATCAGGGATTCCGTGGGCTTTGGAGGGTTGGTGGGGCGCTGGTCCGCGATCCACAGATCGCAAAGCCCGCAGAACACGGTGTACNGGATTTGGGGGTTAAGGGTTTAGGGTTTAGGGTTAAGGCTTGAGGATTTGGGGGTTAAGGGTTTAGGGTTTAGCGTTAAGGGTTGGGGGTGGGGGTAGCATAAATATATATATATATATTTGTTTATATTTATGTTTATGTTTATGTTTATATTTATATTTATATGTATATTTATATTTATTTGTTTTTTTGCTTGTATGTTTACATATGTATATGTGTATGTTTACATTTGTGTATGTTTATGTGTATGTGCATACATATTTCTATGTGTATGTGTATGTCTATGTACATGTACATGTAGATGTAGATGTATATACGGTACCGCAAGGTTTATGCGGGCATACACGCCGGAAGCTGCGCCAATGTTCTCTTCAGCAAAATCTCCGAAGCATCCCTGAGAATGTTGAAGCTTTGTTGTGTGTGTTGAGAAGTATGGGTTTCAGTTTTACGCTAGAGGTCAGCACAGCTCGCCGCACTACACAAGTAGATAGACTTAACTGAAGACAGGTACCTGCTACCCTAGCCATGGACCTAATCTGACCTACGCCCCAAACCCTCACCACATCCCGAGTCCCCAGCCGCAGGAGATATCGTCGACCCAAAGTGGTGCCTTTGCTGCATCTTATTGAGGACAAAATTGCAATATCAGGGATTCAGGGTTCGGGGCCTAAGGTTTTACAACAATGTAGGCCCCTGGACAACAACCCCCGTCCCTTAACAAGGATCACAGCGGCTCCTAACTAGCATTGAGGCCCTAAGCGGCACCCTGAAAAGAACTCGTGAAGGAACCCTAAATCCTATAGTGCCCTTATAGACACCCTTGAGGGATCGCTTCAACGAGCCCTGAAAGGAACCCTGGAAGGATCCCTTTAAAGGAACCCTTAAGGGTTCCCTTAAGGGCTCCTTCAAGGGTTCCGTTAAGGGTTCCTTTAGAGCACAGGGTGTGAAACATCACGGCTCCAAGCCGAAGCTCCAAGTACCAGTACCTACCGTTGGTGTTTCTTAGTATAGACCAGTAATTATAGAACCCCAAAGGACTGCTTCAGCAGTCTATCAAAAAGGCTGTTATAGCATAGAACCCAAAAAGACTGCTTGAGAATTCTGCAAAAGGCATGTTATAGTACAGTAACTCAAGTCAGTAAGGAATGTCGGTAGGCAATAGCCGAACATAAGTTGGGTTCGTAATTACGGCGAGCTCAGGGTAGCAGGTGTTCTGTGGCTCCTCGGGTTTCGTTGGAAATCTGCCACCCTTGAGCACAAGCCTTTGTGAAACTCCGGCACAGGTTGCAGCGCCGACGACTCGGTCAGCAGCTGACCACCCGAATCCGATAGATCTGTTTGGGGCCCGGGGCTGGCTGAAATTCTGCAGACATCCAACTGCAACAGCTTTAATTTAGGGCTCCTTATCCCAAAATCCCAACACTCCATTCTCTTTTGTTACGGTCTCCACATTACAAGGCTTCCGGGCTTGTGGGATAGATAGTTCCGGGCACCTCGAAGCCCTGCTTCCTGCAGCTCTCACCCGTGAGGTGAGACTTCTGAGTGCAGTACACCGAGAGCTCCAAAACCTACCAGTCAGGAATAATGGAATAAACATGGTGGGCATCGTAAATGATTCAAGACATCCTGCTAGAACGAGGGTTGCTGGGCTCTTTGGGTATGCATGACCGCGAGTCCCACAAAGTCACTGGGAGGCGAGGAAAAAGCGAACATCGTGCACGCGAGAAAATCTGGAAAATTGAAGATGCTATTGTAAGTCTTTAGGGTTCCATTCCTGTGGCCCTCTGTTCATGCTTACAAACAGCTGCGCCGATCTCAAGGCTTCATTCGTTGTGCCGAAAAGCTCATGTTATGCGGATTATGCGGTTTAGGGTTTGGGGTTTAGGCATTAGGGTTTCGTGCCAATACTCTTAATTAAGAAACCCTGTACCGTCTTTCGGGGAGGAGTCGAGATCGCAGGTCAAGTCGTAACCGCAACGGCCGGCAAGAACACTGCTGCAAGCCATGAGAAGTCGACTCCAAACCTTAATCTCACACGGCCGTAAGACCGAAGCCCCTGGCAGCTCGCACTTCACATCTTCGCTACGAGCATAGCGGCAGCATCAACATCATCAGCGGCATGAGCACTCTAATGAGAAATATCGCGAGTATTGTAACTGCTCACATCATCGTCATCAGCATCGCCATCGTCATCGCGAGTATTCATCAACTTCATCACATGCACCGGCAGCATGTTATCATCAGCCGCAGCGCGATGAGCTTCATCCTAATCGTCATCATCGATGTCGACATCACCGCCAGAGACCCTACCGCCATGCCCCTTCAGCATTAGCATCACCATCTTGCCAGAATCGCCACCGTTATCTAAAAAGAGACGAAAGCAACATCATATTTCGTTTGTTCATGATGCTTGCCACCACCTCTATCATCAGACACCATCCAGCCTCAAATTTATCATGCTGCAACATCATGGGCATTGTCGTTATCTTCAGGCATAATTACCGCCCCTTGTTGTCGCGGAGTAGTAGCACGAGCAGTAGGAGCGCAGTAGTATTCGTAGAACTGCCACCGGTACCAGTAGTAAAGAACCCTAGCCCTCAACCCAAAAGCTCTATAACTATAACCCTACAACCGAACACAAAACTGAAACCTGTCAGCCTCGTCCCTAAGCCCTAAACCCTAAAAATCACTACGCCCCGGTAGAAACTGCTCTGAGGTTGCCTCTGCGCCAGCTTCGACATCGAGCTCCGGGCACTGAACTACAGCACTCCCTGGGGCATCCTGGAGTGCGTTCAATGTTTGGGGATTACTTGGAGGTTCAGGGGTAGTTATAAGGGTTCCTTTAAGGGTCCCTTTAAAAGGATCTATAGGGATTCTAGAAGGGTATAGGGTTTAGGGTCTGCTTGGAGGTTCAGGGGTAGTTATAAGTAGGGTAACTACACTTATAACCCATATATTAGAGGACTTATAACCCTGGAGTGCATTTAATGTTTTGGGGAGTAGGGTTTTGTAGGTGTCAGATTCCCGGTCTGAGGTTTGAAGATTTTACTTCCTTTGCTTTGGGGCTTTAGGGTTTCGGAGTGCATTCAATGTTTGGGGATTAGGGCTTTCTTCGCGGTCCTAGGTTTGGGTTTTTCGGGTTTGGGCTTAGACTTAGGGATTTGAGGTTGACTGAGGCATTCGAGATTTTGCGATCCAAGTTTTGATATTATTTTGGGGTTGTGTTCGAT
Source organism: Symbiodinium sp. clade A Y106 (assembly GCA_003297005.1). Lineage (NCBI taxonomy): Eukaryota > Dinophyceae > Suessiales > Symbiodiniaceae > Symbiodinium > Symbiodinium sp. clade A. The sequence goes on along the minus strand of BGNK01003179.1, from coordinate 73,778 downwards.
GAAAGAAACGGGAATACATGACTTCTGGCATTCTCGGTCCCAGCTTATGTGCTTCTGCCTCGCCATAAACCCTGAAGCAGCAGCATTCAGTAGGAAAGATGTGACCTTACAGACCACCGACACTACAAAGGCTTCGAAGTGCCGGCCTACTTAAAGCTGCAACCCTCTGCCCCAAAGCCCACAGCCTTAAACCTGAATCCCTAACGCCCCCTAAACCATAAACCCTAAACCCAAACCCTAACGCCGAAGTCTCTAAAACTCCACACCCTGAAACCCCCAAAGCCTTTCAGCTTTCAGCCTCAAGGCTATGACAGCAACGACGCTTGGCATCCGCCGCGGCCCCGGTTCTGTCTCGTCCCACCAGTTTGCAGGGCTCAGGCGATAGGATTTGCGGGATATACCTCAAGGCTCAAAGCCCTACATCATGGTAGGTTATGACCCTTTGACCTAGGGCATCACGGTATAGTGGGGTTATTCGATCCGCAGGAAAGGGTTTGGAACGGAAGGACGTTTGTAGGCTTCAGGCGGCTTCACGTCGGGTCTACAGGCTTTGATCAGGGGTTTGGGAGTCCTACACCCTCATGTTTAGGGTTTGGACATCCTAAGCCCCCCCCCCCAAAAAAAAAAAACCTGAAGCCCCCCCTCCCCCCCAAAACCCTCGTGTTTGGGGATTGCCGTGCCCTTAAACCTTCATGACCTCATGCAACCCCGGTTTAGGAATGCAAAAGCTTCAATGTTTCGAACCTTGGGAACTGGGTTTAGGGTTTGGGAGCCCCCAGTGGTCATGTTTATCGGCTTAGGAACTTTAGAAGCCTTCATCTCTCACTCCACGACCCTCGTCTCGTGGAAGAGGGTACTCGAGCCTAAGCTTCAACGCTTCAAAGCCTAGGGGGTTTAGGGCTTAAGGGGGGCTGAATTTCGGGGTGCAGCCCTCTAATCCCCGAACCCACCCTAATAAAACCCAGAACCTCCCAACCCCATCAAACCCCCAGTCGTTAAAACCCTTCTGTATATGGTTTGGATATCCATAGGATCCTTTACAGGAGCCTTACAAAAACCGTAGACCCTGGCCCAAAACCTGAACCTTAAACCCTTCAACCCTAAACCCCTGAACACCCTAGGACTAGGACCCTTTACAGGAACCCTAACCATCCCTAAACCCTATAAACCCTAAATCCCTGAAACCTAAACCCTAAACCCCTGAACCCCCTAGGGCCCTTTAAAGGAACCCTGAACCCCCTAGGACCCTTTAAAGGAACCCCTAAAAAAACCCTAAACTCGCCTTTGACTGGCCCTAAGCCCCGAAACCCTAAACCCTAAACCCTGAACCCTAACCCTAAAGGTTTGGGTATCCATGGGGGATCCTTCATCTTTCGGCTGTAAACTCAACTTTTCAACTTTTGAAGGTTTTTATAAGGTAGTCGATTCTGACAGTTTCAACTTTTATGCCCTTGGGCTTTGGGCCAGCGAGTTTAAAGGAACCCCTTAACAACCCTAAGCTCGCCTTTGACTGTTTTGTTCTTTCAGGGTGCGGGCGGGCAGCTGTGCAAGCGGCAGCCTCCTAGAAAGGCACTGCCAGGCAGGTCTTTGCGGGTTTAGGGCTTTAGGGGTTTAGGGTTTAGGGTTTAGGGCTTCAGGTTTAGGGTTTAAGGGTTTAGGGCTTAAGGTGTAGGGTTGTTTAGGGCTTGAGGGTCTAAGAGTTTAAGGTTTAGGGTTTAAGGTTTAGGGTTGGGATTTAGGTGCTTTTGTAAATTTGGGGATTCGGGATTAACGGCTTCAGGGTTTGGGGCTTAGAGTTTCGGGGTTTGGCTTTTGGTAGCGCTTTTGGGATGCATCCGGGTAGTATTACCAGGAGTCCGCCTTCAATTTGAATATGAGAGAAGGATTGCTATGCTGATGCCCTAAACCCCAAAACCCTAAGCCCTAAACCTTAAACCCTAAACCCAAACCCCAAAACCGTAAACCCCAAAACCCTAAAACCCCAAACCCTAAGCCCTAAAAGGGCTGAGAGCCCGAAGTACTGTCGGCCTGAGCCTCGAGGGCTCGGGGCCTTCGGCTCCCAAGCATGCTAGACTACAGATGGGCGGTTGTCAAAATTAGGGTCCCTTTTTGGGACCCTAAATATTCGGTGCCGTACTATATTAGGGACCCAAAAAGGCACCACAATTTGGACAACCACCCAGATGGACGGAGTATAGATGCTCCTGTAGGCTGAAAGTAAGGTTCGGGGTTCAGGGCGTTGGGTTTAGGGGTGTCGGGTTTAGGGTTTCAGTATAGTCTGGATTTTCAACAGCTGCACTAGAAAAGCAGCCTACTTACATCGGGCGGACGCCTAGACCAGCCGGCCCAACCCCTAGAACCCTACTTGGGTAAGTAGGGTTATAAGTAGGGCAACTATACTTATACCCGACTAGACTACTTATAAGTACCCATGAACCTCCAAGTACTAGTCTGTGTTCATCGCGTGCGCTTTGCCAGTCAGCTCTGCAGCAACTGCCAGCACTTGGCTGTTATGCGGATCTGCGGGTGACATCCTGCAGGCCGGCCTTCGATGGTGGCCAACTTGCTGCAAAACTCTTTTTCATTCCCCCTCCGCAACGTGTACCTTCCCACGTCGCTCCGACGTGGAGAAAGACATGTTCCTGCTCAGCAACCGAGATGATCTTGAGGAGCGCGTCATGCTCAGTGAGGCCCGGGCCACAATCCGCAATCTATATCAGCCCATGTCAGTGAGTCAACGGCTAATAATTTCAGGCTGTTGGGTTTAGGCTTTATGGTTTTGCTGTCTAGGATATAGGGCCTAGGGTTTCAAGGTTTCGGGTTTATTAGGGCTTAGGCTTTAGCGCTTGTTTGGAGTGCACGGGGACTCGAACACGAACAAGAGCAGGTCTAGTTCAGCGTCGGTTTTAGGGCTTGGGGTTTAGGTTTTAGGGGTTTAGGGTTTAGGTTTTAGGGGTAGGGGTTTAGGGTGGTTTTATAACTTTTGTAGGGCTCTTAAGCAGGTTTGGGGTTCTGGGTTGTGGGCCCGAGGCTTTAGGGCTGCGGTTTCGCGTTTGGTCTATAACCCTATCCAAGCTTACACCCTATGTCCACCCGAAGCCCTAGTTAATTAAAACCAAAACCCTTACACCTCCCTATCAGGGCGGGATCGATCGATTGTTTTTTGTGTTTTTATCGGTTCGTGCCCGGGCCATCTGAATCTCGAGCTGAACTCTAAAGTCCCGCACCCGAATCCCTAAACCCTGAGCTTGGGCTAGATCTGAATCGCGAAGGGCTGGTCATGGGGATTCTCGTAATTGAAACAGCCCCCCATCATATCCTCTAAGTCGTACAGACAAGACCAGGTAGAGGTTTGAATACTTCGTGATCTTTTCCCCATGCAGCTCCGTGTATGTAAATAATCAAGTAAAAAGTGAACATAAACTGTGAATGTAGAGATAAGTAAATATGAGCAAATAAACATGTGTATATGTATATATATATATTTATTTATTTACAGGCATACACATGTGGTTATGCTCTAGAATATTTACCCTAAAACCACGTTCTAGTTATTAACCGCCCATATAATAGGACCTTTCTAGGAGCCCTTATATTGAACCCTCCAGTGCATCCTAAACCCTAAACTCTGAACGCTAAGTTTGGACCCTGCAGCTCTACTCTGTTCTAGTTATTCAGGTCCCCATAATAGCAACCTTTATAGCTTCTTTTGGACGCTAAACCCTAAAGTCCCCCTGCAACTCATGAAGCTCCCCATATTATAGGACCTCTATAAGAACCCTTACTGAACCCTCTTTTGGATCCTCAACCCTAAACCCTGAACCCTAAAAGCCCCAAACCCTAAATTCGGACCCTGCAACACTACACTCTGTAGATTACTTGGAGGTTCATGGGTAGTTATAAGTAGGGTTATAAGTAGGGTAACTGTACTTATAGCCCCCACTTATAACTACCCTAACCCCTAAACCCCGAAGCCCTAAACCCTATAGAACCCTTAAGGGAACCCTAAACCCTTATAACCCCACTTATAACTACCCTAACCCCTAAACCCCGAAACCCTAAACCCTATAGAACCCTTAAGGGAACCCTGAACCCTTATTACCCCACTTATAGATACCCTAACCCCTAAACCCCAAAACCCTAAGCCCTGTAGAACCCTTGGGGGAACCCTAAACCCTTGTAACCCGACTTATAACTACCCTAACCCCTAAACCCCGAAAACCTAAACCCTATAGAACCCTTTAAGGGAACCCTAAGCCCCTATATAACCCCACTTATAACTACCCGAACCCCTAAACCCCGAAACCCTAAACCCTATAGAACCCTTAAGGGAACCCTAAGCCCCAATATTACCCCACTTACAACTACCCAAACCCCTTAACCCCGAAACCCTAAACGGGAACCCTAAGCCCCAATATAACCCCACTTATAACTACCCGAACCCTTAAACCCCGAAACCCCAAGCCCTGTAGAACCTTTAAGGGAACCCTAAGCCCCTATATAGCCCCACTTATAACTACCCTCAACCCAGAAACCCTAAGCCGTATGGAACCCTTCAAGGAGCCCTAAGCCCCTATAAAACCCCTGTAAAGCCCTATGGAACCCTTTAAGGAATCCTGTAAGCCCACTTATAACTACCCCTGAACCTCCAAGTAGACAGCGGAGCCTAGTTTGAAAAGCGCAGGCCGAGTCCCTTCTGGCAGTCGGGCTCTCGGCGTCTTCTTCTTTCCGAGTCTACCTCTAGGGTTTAGGGCTTTGGGTTTAAGGTTAGGGTTTAGGGTTTAGGGTTTCCGAGTCTACCTTCAGGGTACTATATTATGGTGTAATCTACCTAGGCTCCACTGTAGTTCCTTTTGGTGTTATCCAATTTAAGGATCCTATAAGATAGCCTATTGTTGTTTCTGAGTCTAACTATAGTATAGGCTCCATTGTAGTTCCTTTTCGGGATTACCCTATAGGATCCTAAAAATGAGCCACAAAAAGCAGCTACAATGGAGCCTATAGGTATAGGGCTCTTAGCACCAGACCCAGACCGCCAACACGTCTGGCGAAGTATATCCTCTGTCATTGCCTCAGAAAAACCTTGCACACAGGATATTGTCCTGAAGTCGTCTTTGTGTTGCCGCATTATAGGCTCCAAGTTCTGCTGAGCTGCTGCAAACATTACGGCAGAAAGCCCTTGCATATGTTTCTTGGGTCGTGCATGGTTGGGGGATCCGTCTACACGTGCATGCCGAAGTGATCCTTCTCTAACTGGGTGGTTGTAACCACAAGGAGTAAATCACAGCATTCATATTTACACACGGTGAGAAAGAAGCCCTTTAAAGCAGATGCACGTACAGTGTCTGTAGTTTTTGTTTGTTCCATAGAACCCGCCGAGGACGCTGAGTACACGAGCCGCCTGCGGCTGATGTGCATGGACGACACATACAGTGAGCCAAGCTGCGATTTGTTTTGAATTGTAGGCTTGAGCTCTACACTTCAGGACACGTTTGCAAGGATGCTGCCGGGGAGCCATGGTTTGTTTCTTGGTATGCTCTGTCTCACTCAAGATTGGGCAATAGTCTCGAAAACACCTTGTCTATGGATCTTCTGATTTCATTAACCTTTCGCCGAGCATCATACATATAGGCCCCAGTTCTTCACACCGATCTTCGGACACGGCCCGGCATCATACACACAGACATGTTAAGTTCGAAGTCCGGCATCCTCAACCCCAGCCGTACCACGTGATAGTAAAATTGATAAATTGAAGCATAAATGTAAACTTAGCCAGCAGGGGGTCTTCTCTGCCTGAACTTTCTACCGATAACTCCTGAAATCCGGTAGTGCCCTGCGAGACACGGCGAATATGTTGCACTGCTACAGCACAACCTTTTGGTCTAACCGTCTGTGCCTGCACGAAGCCCTCAACCCGAAGCACTCTAAGCCTAAGCCCTAAATCCTACACTCTCCTTGGCCTTGAGCCCCACGCCCTGTCAGGTAGCGAATTCACATCGCTGGGACAGACCGTGATCACACCTCCGGCATGCAAGTGGCTTACGCATTTGGATGTGGAGCCTCTGGCTGCAAGCTAGTGCACCTTTCGCTTTCTTCGTTGGTGGCCCCTAAGCTAAAATCAACTCTAAAGTCGATGTGTTATTTGTATTGAGCCCCAAACATAAACCACGAAAATCCGCTTGCGGCGCCCAGGACGATCAGTTTGAGTGCATGGACGGCAGCCTTTGCGGCAACAACACAGACGACAGCTGCTGCAACGTCGTCGGGGGAAGAGCTCGCTGTCCACGCAGAGACCTCAGTTTCAGGATCAGGGATTCTTTAGGAAACTGGCGTCCCAAATGTAGACCGTAGGATCCTTACCATAAGGATCCCTGACAAAAGGTAGCCCTAGTTTCAGGATCCCTGCGTCCTCACATGGTTTGCCTGACCTTAGATACCAAGATTCGAAATAAGTCACACTTGTTGAAAGCTTTAGATTCTTCATGAAGGATATGGTTAAATTGCTTCAGACTCTGTTTTTCGCAGTGGGCTCTGATGCCTACTGATCTCTTGAAGCCGAGGCATGTGCCTAGATTCACAGATAGATGATGGGGATTATTCCCAAGAGCGCAACCCCCATTAGGTCGTACATGAGCTTGCTTTTGATTCGGACTGTTCTAATTCGGAATGAATGTGTTAGGTTGGCATGAAATCACGACGTGCGGGACGATTCCCAGACTGGTCTCTGCTACATGCGACCTTTTTACATTCAGGGTCTGTCAACACTCATCACTTAAAAGAGGCTTCATGCCGGATTCCGCATCCACTTAGTTAGTTGCCAGCTCTAAAAACTGATACAATACAAGAGTCACATGACGCATAAACTCCACAAGCCGTAGTGCGCAGAGTGCCTCTTGAAAATTAGCGAAGCCATGATGTATGGACTTCCATGTTCCCATTTCTCAGTACGCTGCAGTATCGTGTTGGTTTGTCAGCTGATGAGTGGCATGTGCAGTGGGACAAATTGGAATGCGATCCCTGATACCTTGACTTTACATAAGCTTTAAGCCCTCCCCCCTAAAAGCCTACTAAATGTTGAATCCAACCTTAAGCCTAAATCCTAAAGCATTAAATTTGAATCAATCATCTTAAACCCTAAATTTTCCTTAAATCCTACATCCTTCATTTCCGGATGGTCATTCTTTGTGCCCCGAGCCTGGCAGCCCACTCCATGAAAGATGATACCCTTTCAAAGTGGTCCGACCGAAACCCTCAACCAGCAACAGACCTAAACTCTAGACCCCAAGACCATCAAATCCTAAAACCCCAGAAGCTCAAATCTTAAACCGTTAGTGACGGCTGCCGGGACGGTCTTGAGTCTTCTTTGAAGCCTGGTGACCTCATTCCCTCTCCGATTCCTTCGTTTCCCAGGCAATGCCCCTGTCATGTGCGACATGGCTGCATGTTGCCCAGAGACTCCAATATCCCTTAATTAAGGAATATACCTTAAATTATCGTAGCATCCCAAATATGATTTAAGGCATATTCCCTAATGTCTCCTAAACCCTAAACCCTATAGATCCCTCAAAGGAACCCTAGGGCCTAGGACTATTCCCGAATTAAGGGATATTGGAGTCTCTGGGTGAAGCGTTGCGGCCTTACTGGGTGTCGGGATGCAATGAGTTTTTCGGTTCAGGATTACCGGAAAAGCCCAAAAGTTGGAAACTCAATAGCCTCAATCCTTAAGAGTTGCAAAATGGGGAATCCCAGCACTATTTGGCCGCAATCCGGCTTGCAATTTCATGGGTTGTTGGCTGCGCTTGCCCGAAACACGAGGCAATACTCGCCTGACCTTTAAACGCTGTTTGTGTGTTCCCTAGTATCTTGAGAAGGCTGTGACATGCCCTAGAGTCCCAGTACGGAGTCCTCCAGCATTGGTCGTCTTTGGCAAGGCCGTTTCCTGCCAGCAGTTGTTTGTTTTAACATGTTCTGCACACTAAACCATGCAGCAGGTTTTTGATTCAGATAGTTTGAGAAACTACAATCATCAAAAACGACCACCTGAGTTTGACTGCTGTTGATTTGGTGTAGGGTTGGGGCTCTGCCTCTCCTCTTTGACTTTGGGTCGTTCAATACAGCTTGAGCGAGATCTCACGAAGGGAGCAAGTCGTGCTCGAAGTCCCCAACAACGAGAAACATGTGGTCGAAGCTTTAAAGGCCTTGAGCGCTAGGCTGCCAAGCTCAAGTACCTGCATAGGGACCTCAATTGAAGGACAAAGTTAACACAAAAAGCTTACATGGATCTACTATAGGGGCCTAACTAATCAATTACCAATGCTATTTTGGCGGTTCCTTTGTAGAGAATGTGCCTCAAAACCCTGGCCCTAGGCTAGTTGTTAAGGCCCCTATATTATCGAACTCAAGTATAGATCCCTTATAGTAATCCTTATAAACCCCTTTAGAGGAACCCGGTTCTAATTATTAAAGCCCCTATATTGCTTCGTTTCAGAACTGCCCATAGGAAGCCAATGCTTCAGTTCCTTTTAGGGATTACCTTGTAGGATCCTAAGTATGTCCCACAAAAAGGAGCTACAATGGAGCCTATACATCTTGCGCTTAAGAACCGCCCAGAAGAAACCAAAGCTTCAGAGAAGTCCTCGCTCCCTCTCAGGTGAGCGCGATCTTGACTGTGCCGATGGGGAGGAGCGGTTCAGAGTCTTACGGTGTAGGGTTTTTGGGTTTAAGGTTTAGGGATTTTGGGTTTAGGGTCTAGAGTTTTGGGGTTTAAGGTTTAGGGTTTTTGGGTTTGGGTTTTGGGGTGTAGGGTTTGGGGTTTATAAGTTTAGGGTTTAGGGTTGGGTTCAAAGGATTCTGGTGTAATGGGGCACTGGGACTGACTCAAATGACCCTCCACGAGCTTCGACCGGGGCAAAGGCACTCTCTGTTTTGGGGCGGGGTGTCCTCCAGAATGTGCTGTGGATTCGGCTGGAGATGTTGCTTTCTGGTATCTTCGCTTTATGTTACTGGTCCTAAACCCTAAACCCCTGAACCCTAAACCCTAAACCGTCAGTTCTAAATCAGCAGGGGATAAAGTGAGGCATGGAGAAGTCTCAGTTCAGCCGGCCTGAGGCTTAGATTTGAAGGGTTTCGGAGCCTTTCTGGAGGTTTCGAACTTGTTGAAGGTCCCGAGGGTGCAGAGTTTAGGGTTTATGGGTTTAGGGTCCCGGTACCCGATATACTGTAGGTCTACGGTTTTGCTCTAGTGCCGCTGTACGACTGTACTTCTGCTGTACTTCTGTATTACTACTGAAGTGTACTGTGGTTCCCTTCGCTTCTGTCTTGTTAGGGAAGGTGTCAGGGTTTTGCACTTAAGGGCCTGGCAGACAAGCAGAAGGCCAGAAAACAAAACGCGACGTGGTCTACAAACTCTGCCTTGACAATGATTTCCCTAAACAAATCCTTACAAAGGCAGGTTTGTAGTTCTAGGTGCCTAAACCCCCAAAAGTAGGTAAAATAATTGCCCAACACCTATACATACTTTTGGGGTCCAGCTGAAGGAGCCTAAACCCCAAACATTCCTACTCCTGAGCCCGGCCAGGACCACTGTTGCGCTGTTGATGAGGAGCACTGCAGCGAACACGGTGGTCCCAGGCACTGCCTTAACCCTACGTAACCTGCCTTTTTAAGGATTTATCCAGGTGACGAAGTCTGTGGGATTTGCTAGTTTTCTGTTTAGTGGGGGATGGTCGGTTAAATTGATTGGCATGGCTGGATTTGCGAGTTTCACCCTAAACCCTAAACCGTGGCTGAACTTAGGGTCTTGAGGGGCTTTAGGCTTCAGTGTTGGTCGCCCCGCAGACTGTCGCACTTCATATTGATGATTGAGGGAGGACACCCTAGGCCCCCTAAGAGAGAACTTGATCATGTCAGAGCAGCTTCAAACCCTAACACAAGTTTTCTGGAAGCTTCGAGGCCACTTCGGACAGTCTGGAGCTATCTCCCAACGAAGGATTTCACGGAAGGTTGAGGGTTTAGTTTTGGTTTAGGGGCTTTCCCTACCATCTGTGTATAGCCTGAAAGCCCCCGTTTATGAACACTTCACCGCTAGATAAAAGGCAACCATTCTTCGTAAAAACCAAAATGAAGATCCTCAAAATCAGGGGCCCTATACCCTCATACTATGGATCCCTATACTATAGCATATGGACCTTAAACCCTTTTAGGGTTTTCTCGTCCCGGCTCTAACGATTCAGACCCTTCTCGTTTTCTTGGCAGGCATTGCCACGAGGCCCTGGCACCCGCCAAGGCCTGCTGCGCTGGGGGCTGATGATGCTACTATGGGTACCTTATTTTGGGGTCCTTATAATAAGGATCCTACTATTTAGGGTGCTATATTAGAGTCCCCTATTTTCGGAAACCCCCATATAGTACCCTAAGTACTTGGTGTTCTTCTGGTTGGCTCTTAGGACTTTAACTTTTTGGGTTTCTATATGAGCTATAATCAGTGGGCCAAAAGTGTAACTTTTCGGAGGGGTTCAGAAGTCAGCCAAGTATAGTCTCGTATTTTAGAATATGAATAGGGTTCCTTGAAGCTTGAAAGGGCTCCTTCAAAGGGCCCTAAGTCTTGGAGTTTGGGCATTGGAACTCAAGCCCAAGGGATTTCGATAAGGGTTCTATTCGAGATTTTGGGTATAGGGCCGGGGCCTGATTACCAGATACTATTCGGGGGGGGGTTCCTCATTACAATTGGCGTATAATACACCCAAAAACCCTCTTCTAATTTTCAGATTTCAAGGCCCCCATGTCCGTTGTAGTTCCGTTTTTGGGTTACCTTATAGGAACCTAACTTTGTAGTTAAATTTGTTTAACCAAAAAGAGAGTTACAATGGAGACTATAGGTAGGAAGGCTTCTTTACTTTAGGACTGGAGGGCTCCTAAGGTTTAAGGTTTAGGGTTTAGGGGTTTAGGGTTTAGGGGTTTAGGGTTTAGGGTTTAGGGTTTAGTGTTTAGGGTTTAGGGGTTTAGGGTTTAGGGGTTTAGGGTTTAGGGGTTTAGGGTTTAGGGTTTAGGGTTAGGAGATCTGAAGTTTGAGGGCTTTAGGGCTCTTAGCTAGGTCTCTCAGCGTTTATCTAGTGCTCTTGCCGCTGAGAGCTCTTAGAGTTGCGTGTCTTCGAGCTTGGGGCCAGGAACTGCGCGAAGCTTCAGGGTTTAGGGATTAGGACGATTAGGGTTTAGGGGTTTAGGGTTTTGGGATGGATTTAGGGATTAGGGGTTTTGGGATTAGGGTTTAGGGTTTTGGGCTTTCAGCCCAGGCCCCAGGCCGAGAGCATTCAAAGACAAACCCCTAAACCCCAAAGCAAGGCCTAAGGCAAGGCAAAGTCGTATGCCCCATGTGAAGTTCACCCCTTATGAGTTGACATAGTTGATAATGTAGGGGCCTTGATAAAAGGCTTGAATTCTGAGTCGAAATAATTACCTATACTATTTGAGGATTCCTTATCATGTGTATATTATGATGGGCCCCAAAACCCTATTCTAACTATTAAGGCCCCTAGATATGTCTGCAGGCGCCGGTTCTGACCCACGTGGACTCTCCGGCTCCGGGCACTCCTGCTGATTTATCGTTTGGGTTTAGGGTGTAGGGTTTTAATTTCTCCTCCTGACTCCTCTGATCTCTTCTCCTGATCTCTTCTCCTGCTCTCTGCCCCTGCTCTCTGCTCCTGCTCTCTCCTTGTCGTGCTCCCTCACTCTTGTATTCTCATCTCTTCATGGTGTATGCAATGGCATATTGGTACTACTACCTACAGTCTCCATTGTAGTTCCTTTCTTGCTTAACCCAACTTTCTGCTGTAGTTAAGATGCTATACGGTAACCCTAAACGGCAGGTACAATGGCGACTAGAGGTAGGGGTTAAAGGACCCTAGCTAGGAGACTGCGAATCTTCAGTTGCCCTTAAAAGAAACGCATGAAACCGCGTAGCTGGACATTGATATTCGACTCTATACTCATATGAAGCAAGCCTGCGAATAGGATTTAGAGTTTAGGGCTTGTTTCTAAATGTCCGTGTCATCCTAACCTGCGTTTACCAAGCATTGCTCGGGGAGCAGCAGCAGATCAAGCCCCGAAATATGTGCTGTTTGTTTTTAAATACGGTTCTGGAAGGTTCTATGCACAACTTTTTTCGGGGTTCTATGATCTAACCATTTAACCCGAAGTCAACAGCCTTACAGTGCCGCATGTGAAGCCCCGTGCCAACGCCCTGAAATCAAAGCTCATATACCCCTTAGTGCATGGACCCTTTGAAGTCTACAGCCCATGTATTCCAGCCTCTGAAGTCATAATAGAGGCGCCTTCATAATTGAATAGGATTTTGGGGCCCATTATACTGTACTTATAATCAGGAACCCCCCAAAATAGTATCGGTAATTATTTAGGCCCCTATATTACGCCTCAAATGCAGAGCGTCACAGAGCCCAGGCCAGCTCCATGTGGAATGGCGCTTGACCGAGTATCTCAGCGGAGTCCGACCACGGCGCCTTGGCGCTTACGCCCTAAACCCTAAACCCTAAACCCTAAAAACCCTAAACCCTAAACCGTTAGGGTTCAGGGTTGAGGGTGTAATGTAGGAGCCTGATTAAGAAACCTTGGGCCTTTTTTTGGGGGGTTCCCTATATGAATCCTACTATTTTGGTGTTTTGGGCCCGGGGTTTCTTAATCAGGTTCCTACATTTAGGTCTTGGCTTGAGGGTGTAGGCTTTTATTACGACTACACCGTGAATCTGTAGATGTAGCAAGTAGTATCCTTTTCCAAAGAGATGCAGTAGCTTAACCCTACGTAACCTACCTTTTCAAGGACTTATATAAGGAAATCATAGTAAGGAGCCCTAAAAAGGTAGGTTTCGTAGGGTCCAGGTAGCATCTAGTGGATCGGTCTCAGAGGGCGTTTAGGGTTTAGGGTTTAGGGTCTCAGAGGGCGTGGCCGGGAAGGTGTTGCTTACATAACCCATCTGCGGTTGACAACTACAGATGTCGGAACGTTAAGCCTCATAGTATGACTCATATGTCAGTATGTATATCTGTATATGATACTGGGTTCCTGAGTAGTACCCTTTTGCCCTTTTTTGTTTTGGCATTGGGGTTCCCTTCTTAAAATCGAATGGCATGAAAAAGGGTACCCTTATTATAAAGGGGCTACTCAGGAACCTATGATATGTGGGAGTCGTAAACGAGAGCCCCATTAAAGGGCTCGAAGTGGTAAGCTTGATGAAAGAAGACCAAGAATGGGTACCCGATCTGCAAGAGACGCCAAGTCTTCAGATGGAGGAATTTTGGGGTGTTGGGTTTCGGGTTTAGGATGGTTCAGGGTTGCGCTTTTTCTGGTAAGCCTGTAGCATATATTATGTAGACTGGTCTAGTCTGACGTTCTGTCAAAAGAACCTCGTAAGCCTCTCTTGGTATTCTGTTTTCGTTCGCGACCAGATGTCACGGAAGACGAGCCGACAATACAAGCCACTGGGCACTGTTGCCGACCTACCAACAAAGTCAGTCGGTTTTGCAGGAAAGCTTGTTCCTACAGGGCAACTTTTGTATCGTATTCAGAAAGCCCTGCTAAAGTTGTCTCAGATTCGTAGTGTGGGGCACAGTGTGGGGGGTTTCACAGCTTTTGTTTTCTGGTGGCGTCTCCGGTTGGCTTTGGAACGTTGAATCGCATGGAATATTTAGAAACCTGGGGATCTTTGTCAGGAGCCTTCCTTTTTCGGATCCGGCCGTTTCTCGATGCCGCATACGGCTCGGGTTTGGGGTTAAGCGTTTAGGGTCTAGGGGTTCAGGGCTTCGGGTCTAGCTGAGCGGCAAGCAGGTGCTCGTTCAGCTACTGGTCTCCCGGCAGCATTTCGCGCTTGACATCCGGCTGATGGACAAAATCCTGCATGACCCTAAGGACCCTAAACTATGGGAATTATGGTATATTCCTTATAATGGGTAATGCAGGATTTTGTCCATCAACAGTCTTGGCATCCCGCAAGCTTTTTAGACTAGGGCGAAATGTTCGGATTGAGGCTTCCGAGATTCCATGCGAGCAAGTACATGTACCCATAATCGTTGGATGGGATCTGCTCATTAGCACTGATCACGGTACAAATTCATTCGGCTAATGGTGTATAGTGCGGATCTGATATCCAGAAAGCTTGCAAAAGCCTCTGGAGGGCTCTTCTGTGAATCTCTGCTTTGCATATGAGCATCTCGCATCTGATCGCCTCCCTACGGCCGCTCATGATGCTAGCTGAAAGGCTTCTCAGGTTGTGGTGTAGCTTATCGTAGGGCTGAGGGCTTGCCTGTCTTGTGGGAGTATTATAAGCGCCTTGATCGATAATTAACTATACTATTTTGGTATACTAGTTTGGGGGTTCCTTATTGTAATGATAGTATAATGGGCCCCAAACACCTCATTCTAATTGTTAAGGCTTCTATACTACAGAGCCCTCTTTTAGATCCCTTATATTCGAAGTATTAAGGCCCCTACAGTACGGGGTTTAGTGCATAGAGGGATTGGGGCTTCAGGGGTTGAGTCTTCAGGTATTCAAGATGCCCTTCAGCCGAGACTTCACAAAACAGTTGCGCAGACATGGCAAGAATTCCAAGACACTTCGGACAATTTTTCGTATCAAACTCCAAAACATGGCAAGAGTTTAAGGGCCCCTTGGGTTTAGGGTTTAAGGTCTGAGACACTTCGGAAATTCGTTCGTATCAAACTCCAAATTTCTACTGCCTACAGGATCACATGCCGACAAGCCATGGTCAACGTCCGTTGCCGAAGCTAAACCTGTTTTCTGTTCCTATGCACGACTCTCTACCTCCAAACTGATCCTGCAATGCTGCGGATTTGGCTGGCTTCCGGCGAAGAGTTAGCTCCTGTCTCGAAAGAGAAGATCCGTGTTTGGGACCTGAAGCGTCATTTGCGCACGGAGCACAGCATGCCCTTCTCCTTGCAGCGGCTGATATGCGGTGGCGCCTGCTTGGAAGATGATGACCACGTCACTGCACCCTGCGAGCTGCAATTGGTGCTTTCAAGTGTTGTCAGCGCTCGTCAGAAACGCAATTCTGGGGAAGAGCTTGTGCGTTTCGCTGCTGATCGAGGCTGTGCTGAGGTGGCACGACATCTGCTTCAAGCAGGTGCTGACAAGGATTACTACAGCATAACGGGCCTTCACGATGGTGGCAGGACAGCTCTCGCTCGGGCAGCCACCCGTGGCTACATTGAGCTGGTTCGCTTGCTGATCGATGCCGGGGCTCGGACGGACACGCTGGATGAACACGCCTTGATATACGCCGCCTCCAAGGGCCATACCGAGATTGCCCGTGTGCTCGTAGATGCAGGAGCCGACAAGGACGTGCTGGTTTGGGGCCGGACGGCCCTGATGCATGCAGCCTGGAAACTGGGCTTTGGAGTACCATACTTTACTACTTTTTTCTTAAAGGAATCCTTATGAAATAAAAGCTTATACTTTTTTCTTAAAGGAACCATTATGAAATACAAGTTTATACTTTTTTCTTAAAGGAACCCTTATGAAATAAAAGTATATACTTTTTTCTCCCTGGTTACTTAAAAGCCCAGGAAAGGCCACAGGGCGATTGCCCGTTTGCTGCTGGACGCAGGCGCTGACAAGGACACGAAGGATGAAGAAGGAAACTGGGCTTTGGAGTACCATACCTTAGGGTTTAGGGTTTAAGGGTTTAGGGTTTAGGGTTTATGGGGGCTTAATACTTTTTTCTTAAAGGAACCATTATGAAAAGAGTTTATACTTTTTTCCCCCTGGTTACTTAAAAGCCCAGGAAAGACAGCGCTGGTACTCGCAGCAAGTGCAGGCCACAGGGAGATCGCACGCCTGCTGCTCGAGACTGGCGCTGAGCTCGGTGAAGCTTTAACACACGCAGCCTCTGGCGGTCATGTTGAGATTGCTTGTTTGCTGGTGGACGCTGGTTCCGCCGGTTGCGCATGTAATGAAGCTCTCGCATACGCAGCTTTTAAGGGCCACACTGAGATTGCCAGAATTCTGCTGGATGCCGGTGCTGACAAGGACGTGTGCCTAGATGGTAAGTCTGCTCTCCTACACGCATCTTCTGAAGGTCACGCTGAGATTGTCCGACTGTTTTTGGATGCTGGTGCTGATAAAGACTGGTGCGATGTAGATGGAAGGTCTGCTCTCCTACATGCAGCCATTGAAGGCCGCACTGAGGTTGCCCGACTGCTGCTGGATGCTGGCGCTGACGAAGACTTGCGGGATAGAAAGTGCAAAACAGCTTTGATACACGCAGCCTCTGAAGGGCACACTGAGATTGCACGTTTGCTGGTCGCCACTGGCACTGCATGCTCTGAAGCTCTCGCACACGCAGCCTCAGAAGGCCACAGTGAGATTGCCCGACTTTTGCTGGATGCCGGCGCTTACAAAGACGTCTGGCTAGATGGTAAATCTGCTCTCCTACATGCCGCTTCTGAAGGCCACACTGAGATCACGCGACTTCTGCTGGATGCTGGCGCTGACAAGGACTTGCGCGATCGAAACGGTAAGTCTGCCATCGTACATGCCGCGTTTAAAGGGTACGCTGAAATCACTCGCCTGCTTGTGGGCGCTGGTGCCGCCTGTGGCGATGCTCTGGTACACGCAGTCTCTGGAGGCCACCCCGAGGTTGCCGGTTTGCTGGTGGACGCTCGGCCTGAATCGGATTCTGTCAAACGTATGCTCCACGACGCAGTCCGCCGCAAAGACGTCGCTCAGATTGCCCGTCATCTGAACGGTTTGCAGGTGTTAGGGTGCAGGAGAGGCGTGGAGGAGTTCGGTATCCGAAGGTTCTATTATGTACATAAAGCTTAGGCTGACACTGGCCGACCAGTTGCCTGCTTTCGCGCAACAGAAGCTATGCTTGCCTGGAGGCTGTAGTAGGGACAATTTCGCAGAAATAGCTTTTGTTTGTTGTTGCTAGATCTTTGCTCCTTGCTTCGGGTAGATCTTGGCAACACCTGGACCCCAAAAGTATGTAGAATAATAGCCCTTTAAAGGTGTTGGCTATATTATTTTACCTACTTTAGGCACTGACCTTGACACTCAAGCTGTCAATCCGTGACTTTGGGACGTGTGAGGCTCTTGGCATCATCGTGAGCCTACCGTCCGCAATCACAAATCCCAAGCCTGCCTGATATAGGGCTCGGAAGAGTCCGAACCATTTTCCCTATGTAGTTGTACTATGACGCACCCCAACACCCTAGTCTAACTATAGTAATCAGATAGTAGCCCTAAACCCCAACACCCTAATCTCACAAGTAAGGTCCCTAGAAGACCATAAACCGTAAACCCAACGCTCTAGTCTAGTTAGTAAGGCCCCTGAGTTGCAGTCGGGAGGACCTAAGTCCAAATCTCCAGAAGCCTAGTACTCCGAGCTAGCAGCCCCTTCAGGTTTGGGGTTTAGGGTTTATAGGGGTTTAGGGTTTGGGGTTTAGGGTTTGGGGTTTAGGGTTTGGGGTTTAGGGTTTAGGGGTTTAGGGTTTATAGGGGTTTATAAGGGTTTAGGGTTTAGGGTTTAGGGGTTGAGGGTTTGTAGGGGTTTGGGGTTTGGGGTTTATAAGGGTTTATAGGGTTTGGGGTTGGGGGTTTAAACCGTGTGTTCTGTTGTGTGTTGGTGGTTAGGTTTTCTTTGCGTGTCTTGAGCTGATGCTGTGTAGGAACCACATGTCGAAACACCAGACTTCACAGAATCCACGATTTTTTCCATCAGGATTCTTCGAGTTCCAGGCTGCATGAGAGAATTCACGAAGCACACAACCCTTCAACACACAATGCATCTGAGTCACGATGACACTTTGGCAGGTTAACTGGGTACTCGAGCCCTCAACCCTTAACTCGTTCCTCAGAGAGAAGTCACGTGCAAGTTGTTTCTTCTCGTATAAAAGCAATATGCTGGTTGGGTCAGAGAAGCCAAACGCAAAATTTCAGGCGGCTGGAAGTCAGCGACGGCGGCGACTGGCAGATGGCTAGTGGCGTGGCGCAGAGGTAAGTTATGGGTTTACCGTTACCTGGCCTGGGGATCCAAAAACCTACTGTTTTAGGGGTTATACCCCATAACTAAGGGGTCATGACCTTCTATTTTTGTAGGGTTTGGGGATGCAGGTAAGGCTTACTTGAAGGGGCAGGGGACTTAGTAAGTTGGTTATAAGTAGGGTTATAATTAGGGTGGCACTTACAACTCTACTTATAACCTACTTACTAAGTCCTCTGCCCCTTCAAGTAGACCCTAAACCCTAAACCTAAACCCCATAGATCCCTTTAAGGAGCCCTTTAGGAACCCTTACTAAGTCCCCTGCCCCTTCAAGTAGACCCTAAACCCTAAACCTAAACCCTATGGATCCCTTTAAGGAGCCCTATAGATCCCTTTAAGGAGCCCTTTAGGAACCCTTACTAAGTCCCCTGCCCCTTCAAGTAGGGTTGAAGACCTCGGCGGGAAGATAATAAAGGAGTCGGGCTTCGAAGTGCTCCCGGCTGTTTCAGTTCAGTGGGAGCTTGGGTTCCCTAAACCCTAAACCCTAGATCCTAAATCCCTATACCCCAAATTAAACCCAAACCCTAAACCCCTACCTGTATCCCCAAACCCTTCTTTATAGTGGGCCCCAAAACGGTAGGTTTTTGGATTTTCAGGTAGACCCTGGCCGAAGAAGCGAAGAAGTGGGGGGGGTCCTCGTCCTTGAGAGCCCACAGCCTTCCGGGTTAGGCTTTTGCTAGTCTTCCGCATTCTGTGGAAAGCTGCCACATCTTCTGGCCTCAAGTCAATTACATGGGGTCGGGCAAGGCATCGTCCCATCTCCGAAGAAGGTGCTCACCTTGATCCCCAAGAGTAGGTGAAATAATAGCCCAACACCTACAAAAGGCTATGATTCTACATACTTTTGAGGTCCAGGTAATCACAAGCCTCCAAGTCCCTGATCGTTCTCCCGACCCCTGAACTCCAGACCCTCGGCCAAAACCCGACCGGAGCTCTAGTTTTACTGAAATCCCAGCCCCGAAAGCTGAAGGTACTCTATCAGGCTCAGGTTTCTTTCCTTAAACCCTCAACTCTCATGATCCCCTCACTTGGCGGTTCAGGGGTAGTTGTAAGTGGGGTTATAAGTCCCCTAATATGGCTTATAAGTATAGTTACCCTACTTATAACCCTACTTATAGCTACCCATGATCCTCCAAGCATGTCATATCGAGGCGAATGCCTTGGTCGAGATCGGCCCTATACGAGCTGCACGGCCTTGGGCTTGAGGAGCAACGCGCGCCTCGGATGGGTTTTGGGCCTTCGCTTTGGGTTCAGGGTTCTATAGTGGCTTCGGGGTGTTGCTAGTAAGTAGGCCTCAATGTAGGGCTCAGTCGGTTGACAGAGTACATGTATCCAACCCAGACCCGCCATCTGCCCTCTATGAGACCCGAAGTACCCACTATCAGGGACCATATACCCCTATTCGAGGGTACCAGGAGGGTCCTGGTGTATACAAGGTTCACTTTCGGCTTCAGGAACACTCAAGGCTTATTCGGGGAATTCGCATGCGTTGAACTAGCACTGCACTTTCGCAGATTGTAGGTGGAACGAAGAGGCTTCCTTAAGCCCATAAGCCTAATCCCTGAAGCACTGTGAACCCCAAAGTGAGACTTCAATTCAAGCGTTGGGAAGAACATGATATTCCCCCAAAGAATCCAAGTAACATGAACGTACATTGCCTTTGGGGCGCGTATATCTACCAAGAGCCTGCGAACATAGTATTTGGGGGACCCAAAGGGTTCCTGGTCGAGAGTTCATCTGGGTTGTCCTTCCAGTATAGTTCGGCATTGGGGGTTCTCAGTCGCGGGATTTTAGGCACCAAGAACCATTCAAAGCATAGGACTTGGTACCTAAAATTCCCAAAAATTTGGGTAGTTCGGCCCTTTGAGTTAGGAACTTCTATTATATATATATATATATATATAGGGGCCTTAGTAATGAGAATAGGGTTTCGGGGTATATTATACTACAAACATAATACAGGGGGCCTTATAATAATTAGAATAGGGTTTTGGGGGTAATATTATGCTATAATCATAGTACAGGAGCCCAAAAGGTTGTATAGGTTCCGATTTAGGCCCCTATGGTACTTACAACCCCTCTGGAAGCACTCGGAGCCCAAAGGAACTACAGCGTGCGCCTGCGCGAGGTGCGTTCGAAGCTTTGTTCTTTGCTGGGGGGAGATGGATATCGCGCTGTTAGGGTGTAAGGTTCGGGCCTAAACCCTAAACCCCTAAACCCTAAAGGTGTGCGTCATGTCGGTCGCTGAAGGCTCAGGGTGTTAGGGGGGCTGGGGGTTTTCAGAGTTTAGTTAGACCTGCAGAAACTGTGGGTTTAGGGCTTTAGAACGGTTTGCGGTTTCGGGAGCCGGCAACACATAAGAATCCCCAATAATTATGAGGGCCTTGATATTTCGACTAGGGAACAGAGTCTCGCTATCTGGGGAACATGACGACGTGATTGATAGCCATCCCCATACTAAAAGCCCTAGTTTCATCGTGAAACCTCGACCTTGATGCTCAAACTGAGCCTGTCGTTTCGGCAACCTGCTCCGTGGAAATTTTGGGTTTGGGGGTCACCGGGCTCTACAGATTGAGGGTTCTAGGTCGACAGAACCTGGAATCTGCGCGCGCAGCAGCGAGCCCCGCAATCGTTAGCTACGTTGCTCGATAAGGCAAGCCTACTAGTCCCCGATGGCTACCGTTAACGGCTGGGGCGGCTGGGGTGTTTATTCAGAATCACGGGCTGTGGACAACACCTGAGAACCAAGGTCCCCACCCAGAGCTCAGAGCCGCCCTAGAGACGTAGAGAGCAAAGGGGAGTGCTACAGCAGTTACCAGTTACCTTGTCCAAGCACCCTTTTGAGAAGCCATGATGCCGAAAGCCAGTAGGAGCCGAGCCGAAAACCACCATTCAAGAGCTGGTTGCTTTCATTTGCTCCTCTTGACACCTTATTTGGGGTTTGGGGTTTAGGGGTCCGCTTTGATCGATGATGCGAAATACCAGAACCCAAAGGTCTACCCCGAATGTGTCTTAAAACCCACAGGAATACCTGATCTAAATAGCACGTAATTTGCTCTGCTTAAAGGCCTTAGGATATTTTCTGGGCTGTGTTGGACGATTGCCGGCGAGATTGAGCCAAAGCCGAGGCCGCAACTGCGTAACCCACATATTGGGGATCTAGTCGTCGTGTTTCACCCCGCACAATCATCCTACAAACCCTAAACCCTAAACCCCCAAGCCTTGTCCTTAGTAGCAAGGCTCTCATTTCGAAGACCTGGAGCCTTGAGCTCAATATTATAGGGGCCTTAATAATTGGCAGCGGGCGCAAGCGTGGCGCCCTATGCGTCCGCACCCTAATAATTACCCATACTACTTTTTTTGGGGGGGGTTCCTTATTATAACTATATTGTATCGTGGGCCCAAAAACCTTATTCCAATTATTAAGGCCCCCCATATTATCCTGAATGCCAGAGCCTCTTGTCGAAACAGGCCTGCACACGCTGGACGTATGATTCCGACCTTCGGCTTGCAGATTGTGGGCTGAGGGTTAACATTTATTAGGGTTTAGGGTTTAGGATTTAGGGTTTAGGGTTTAGGGTTTAGGGTTCGGGGGGTCTAAATCCCAGAGGGTCCATATACACTACCTATGGAATTAGGCCCCCAAAAAAACATCCCTATTTTGGTTTTTGGGACCTAATTCCATAATGGTAGTGTATGTGGGACCCTCTGGGAATGTTAAACCCCAGACCCTGAACTGTAAAACCAAAGCCTTAAACCCAGGTTTACCCTAAATCCTAAACCCTAAACCCTTGTGCTGAAGTCTTCTGGCTTTTGTTTTGTTCAGTCGGTTGCTTCTGGCGGAGAGTGACACTGGTAGCTCAGCCTCTTTGAGCCTTGAGCTGGTGAGAACGAAGCCTGAAATACCTGGACCCCAAAAGTATGTAGAATAATAGCCTTTTATAGGTGCTGGGCACTATTTTACCTACTTTTGGGGGTTTAGGTAGTAGTGATACTAGTCCTTCCATGCCTTAGGGTTCCCTATCATCAAATGGTTCCCTATTGGAAGTTTCTGAAAATTACGGGTACCTTATTTGGGGGTCCTTATAATAAGGATCCTACTATTTAGGGTACTATATTAGGGTCCCCTATTTTCGGAAACTCCCATTGTCAAACGATTACATATATATATATATATATATTACCCTTTCAAAAAAGGGAGCTCCTTGCAGTAGGTCATATCAAGTCCCTACATCGCTCCTGGATGGAGGAGGGCCATGTGAAGCTGGACGTTTGCTTGTGGCGACTGTCTGATTCAGTGACGAAGGCTTCGTGCTCCGGTTTGTAGAGGCTGAAACTCACCCCAAACACCATCCGAAGACCCAACCGGAGCCGCAACGAATGAGATCAAAAGCATCTGGCCCTGCGTGGGTACGTTGTTGGGGGTTTGTGGGTGTAAAGAGGTTGTTTAGGGAAACTTGGGGGGTCTTGGTGCGCTCTTGCAACAGTGCATCAAAACCTGCTTTTCTGAATGCTGATCCATGCCAAGCCTAAGTCAACCCAACACCGGAAACAGCTTCAACCCCCTCAAAGCCGGAAAGCGCGAAAACCTGAATGAATCCTAAACTCTATACCCGCAAGCCCTCTTCAACCCCGCCCAACCCTAAACCGTCAGAAGCCTAAACCCCACAACTCTGTAGCCCTATAGTTACCCGAAACCTTCAGCACTCCGAATCCCGAGCCCCAAAATGCCAATATTCAAGTCGGAAAGATCAATTTGCATAGCCGCTTATGCGCCTATCTGGGCTTTGGAGTACCATACTTTAATACTTTTTTTCTTAAAGGAACCCTTATATGAAATACAATTTTATACTTTTTTCTCCCTGGTTACTTAAAAGCCCAGCTATTGTACTTGTCTAATAAGCTACCCGACGGCCTTGTTCTATTTACTAGGGCTTCTTTCTTAAAGCCTAGCCCTCAGAATCCTAGGACTACTTCCAACAACTCACAACATCATATACCCTAAGACCCTCTTGACCCCTGTAGGGTTCTATAGAAACTGTAAGGAACCCTTGTAGGAACCCTATGCGTGGAACCCTTGTCAAAACCCTTCTCGAACCTTTAAATTACCTATAGGCTTCATTGTAGTTCCTTTTTGTGGTACATATATTTAGGATCCTATCAGGTGATCCCAAAAAGAAACTACAATGGAGCCTAAAGGTTTAAAGAACCCTTCCAACAGCCACTATACAATTCTGGTGGGTCCCTATGTTAAATTTCAGAACCCTTCCAACAGCCGAGGACTGGGCTAACCCCTCAAACCCCACCAAACCCGAAACCCTAAAACCCTAAACCTCGAAAACCCTAAACTCCTAAACCCCTAAATCCAACAGCCGAGGACTGGGCCCTGTGGCCGCAGCAAGTGCCCACTTTGCCCGTGCCGGCCTCGGCGCCGGTCGCCAGCTGCGGCGTGGCGACGAAGAGCCATGGGGCAATGGCTCTGCCTGCCGGGGGCCTAGTCATTTAGGCCTTCGAGGCTTTAGGGGCTTTAGGGTATAGGGTGTAGTCATTTAGGGTTTAGGGTTTAGGGGATTTCGGGTTTAAGGCTGAGACACTTAGGGTATACAAGATTTAGGGCAATTTAGGGTTTAGGGTTTAGTTATTTAGAGCCTCAGGGTTTAGTGGTATCTTACACTGTTGTAGGATTTGTAACAGCGGTTTGTTTGACAAGGGTCTTAACATGATGGTTTGCCTCTGCTTTGGGGTTTTAGGGTTTAGGGCTGCAGAGTTTTGCAGGGGCTCAAAAGTTAAGATGAGTGTAGCTGGGGTCTCCCACGAGAAGTCCTTGCATTTTTCTCCCGAGCCCCAACCCCCGAAACCACAATGAACCTACGATCCCAAAGCGCCAAACTCTAACTCCCTCCCCACACACCCAAATCCCGAATCCTAAACCGAAAGCATCCAAAACCCCAAAACCTCTACACACCCAACGCCTACACCCTAAACCCAATTAAGAGCACAAAACCCCAAAACCTCTCCCCCTAAAGCTGTGATCCTTAACCCTAAACCGTAAACCCTAAACCCTAAACCCAATCTGTTCCTGCAGGTCTCCTGGACCCCGGGCTCGCCGGGCGACTGCGGCTTCGAAGCCCGCGGGGGTTGAAGGGTGTAGGGTTTAGGGTATAGGGCTTAGGGGTGGCGGATGGTGTAGGGTTGAAGGGTGGTTTAAGGGTTCATGGTTTAGGGTTTTGGGGTATAGGGGTTTAGGGTATAGGGCTTATAGGTGTAGGGTTTAAGGGTTCAGGGTTTAGGGTTTTGGGATGAAGGTTTAAGTGGGGTTTATGCGTTCATGGGCCCCTGGGTGGCTTCGGGCAGAAGGTTTCGCTTGGCAGGTAGGGTTGATTTAGGCTTCGACGCGGCACATCGGTTTGTTTGGGCTTTTTTGTGTGTGGAACTTGAACTCGTGTGGGTAGAATCTGAGAGATGTTGAAGGCCATGGGGCTTCAACTTCGCAGCTTGTTTAGTCTCTTCTTCGGGTCACTCGCGCTTTGATCAGATCACAAGCCTCAAGGCTGTACAAGAGGAAGCCCCAGCCTCAAGCAGCTGCAGTGATAAGCCGGTGGTGCATGTCGAAGCCTTCATTATACCTCAGAATGCCGGTAGAGTCCAGCGGCACCTGCAAAACTCCAAGGATGTGTCGGTCCTGCCCCCTCCGCAGTGTGTCTAGGGACTCAACCTCTCACGATAAATCAAGGCCCACGGCAGTGTAATCAGTAACTGGGCCAACATCTTAGAAGCCACGATGCCTTCCACATTGAGATACCCCTAGGCCAAGTTACAAATCTGCAGCCATGTTTAGCCCTGATCCTGGTACAATCTTTCGAACAAACCTTACGCATCGCCCTTACTATTCAAAAACTCACAGTAGTAAGTCAAAAAGATTTCTTTCAACCTAGCAGCATCAAGATCACACCAAAGCCTTTAAGACCGGATAAAACCTCGTGAACGCTGTGATCAGCAACTCCCAGCATCAGGCCTGGCAGGTCTTCGTCATGCTGCAGCCGCGTGTCGACCCACCGGCAGCTGGCGGTTCGTGGCATCCTGTGCCTTCCTTGGACCATGAAGGTCGTTTTTTTTTCGTATTTGGTTTCACACGGGTTTAGGGTTTAGGGTTTAGGGTTTTAGGGTTTAGGGTGTACAGTAGAAGCCAGAAAGTTGGAACATGGCTTTAGGAGGATTAGTGCTAGGATCCCTTATACTTTACCTTAAGGGCATGAGGATAATGATGTTCCAACTTTCTGGCTTCTACTGTNGTACAGTAGAAGCCAGAAAGTTGGAACATGGCTTTAGGAGGATTAGTGCTAGGATCCCTTATACTTTACCTTAAGGGCATGAGGATAATGATGTTCCAACTTTCTGGCTTCTACTGTAGTGTTTGTTTCGTATTTGGTTTCACACGGGTTCTATAGCGGTCATTTCGTTGGGTGCTACACAGGTTTTTAGGGTTCTATAACCCAGAGGGTCCCACATACATGTACACTACCATTATGGAATTAGGTCCCAAAAACCAAAATAGGGATGTTTTTTGGGGGCCTAATTCCATAGGTAGTGTATATGGACCCTCTGGGTAAGGAAAGTCCCTATACATTCCAATACGTAGCTATGAGGTGTTCCGTCACGATGATTTTCGGGGCAAAGCATAATGCTAAACCATAAACCCTAAACCCTAAACCATATGCACATGGACCCTTAGGATGGCAGGCGGAGGCCGCTGCTGTCAGCGGGTTAAGTCCTTGTTTCCTGACTTCAGGAAGGCAGGTTTGAGGTGAACTCGGTGGCAGTTTGGGAAAGATGGTAATTTCCCTTTATGGTTTCTGTAGTGGTACCTATTCAAAAATACTGTTAAGGGCCCAGTGAAGGGTTTTGCTTTAGGGGTTGGCGGCATAGGTGGTAGGATCCATGTACTCTCGTGCTGTCTCTGTGATTCCCGATGCTAAGACTGTTCCCCATACCATGCAGCAGGTTACAAAGTCTTCCCTAAACCCCCAAAAGCAGGTAAAATAATAGCCCAACACCTATAAAGGGCTATTATTCTGGGTGGCAACACCACCCACAACACGTCTTCAAGAAGCCGCAGAAGCCCTACGGCCGTCGGTGCCCTCTTCTCAACTTCCTTGGAACCAAAGCCCATGGCACCGGGACTTTCCAGCGGCATGCTGGCACATGGTGCCGACCACGCCGCCGCTCCCCGCCACGGGGACGCCGGAACATTTCCAGCCTGTTCCGCTGACGCCACCAGAAGCTGTCGCGATCCAGCCTGTTCCGGTGACACCACCAGAAGCCTTTTTGCGGTTTGGGGTCCAGGTCATCGCCAAACCCTAAAACCCTCACCTTCGGGCTACCAGACTGGACCCCACGAGCGCGCTTGATCGCAGAGCCTAAAGATTCACCCTAAACCCTAAACCCTACCTTAGCCCTGAGCAACCTAATTTGGGGTTAAGGTAAACCCTAAACTCTAAACCCTAAACCAAAGATGGTACCACGCCGAGGCCTGCCACAGCATCATGTCACAGGACGGTGCCGGGTTGCTGTGGGGTTTTGGGATATTGAACGGGTTGTTGTAGGCCTCCGATTTTTCATAATGTGTTTGATCATCATAGTGGTCACCCTAAAGAGTACGTAGTCATCCTAATCCTCTGTAGGATCATGGTCATCCGCTTCTTACACACTTGCTGCAAATCTGTCCTTAAGGACTCTGTTCCAAGAAGTGTTGTGTGGACTACACCTAGACAGACCTTCGAAAGTTGACAGCATAGGGGTCGGAATAGTTACTAAGTTACTAACAGTACCCCTTATAGTTCCTATATAGTCATAGCATAATATGCCCGCCCTATTGAAAAGATGCATAAAAGTAGTAGGGATTAGTGTTCAGCTGCGTGCCAGCTAGCAGCGAAGAATTGGACAACAAGTTAGTTCTTCGTTTCTTCAGCACAGGTAGGCTATCCACCACAGCTACACTCCCACACGCTTACCGGGCAGACATCCGGAATTTGTCGTGCACAACGACACTGGCAGCCGAGAGGTGTTTGCAAGTTTGGGAGAGCGACGGCCCACTGCTCAAGACACTGCAAGGCGCCCGAAAGTGGCTTTATGCGTGCCCCATCTGAGTCCTTTCAGAGCTCCCTTAACTTCTTAAAGAAACCTCAAATACAGGGGCCTTCCTAGTTGCCTATACTCTTTTCGGGGTTCCTTAGTATATAATGGAGTATAATGGCCCCAAAACCCTATTCTAATTGTTAAATGCCCCGCATTAGTCTCATAGACGCGGGCCGAAGGACACAAGCTGCACCGTGGAAGGCATGCTCACCGGCCGCAGCTACAGCGTGCGAGTGCGGCAGGCAGAGCCGCTTTGCGGTTGTCGAGGGGAGCGCAGATATTCTTTGAGCTTTTGGGTTTGGGGTCCAGGGTTTCGGGTTTGGGGTAATGAGCTTCATCGGGGTTTAGGATTTAGGGGTTTGTGGTTGGGAGGTATCGTGAGGGTTTTGTTGAGGCTTTTGTCTGTTGAATAAAACGCAAGTGGTCTTGATAGGGTTGTTCAAACAAGACTGGAGCAACCAATAGTCTGTTCGCACCACACAACAGTCACCAATCCCGAGGAACTTCCGATCAGTCTGAAAATCCCAACACCCTCAACCGCACCTCCTGACCCTACCCCTAAACCCTAAACCCTAAACCCCTACACCCTCTACTCCACCTCGAGCTGCTTGACCGTCGAGGCTACACCTCTCGACCCGAAGCCTGAAATCCTGAGTTCTAACACTGGGTTGAATTTTGGGACATGTTTATTTTCCTCATTTGGTTTATAAGGGACCCTATATATGAATATTTTTCAGGGTGTTTCAAGGCCAACCCAGACAACCCCATACCTAGATCTGGATTCAGAATTGAATCCTATTCAATCAAGTGTTGCAAAACCCTGGAACATAAATTTAAAGCAAAGCCCAGAGCTGGAGAAGCCGTTTATAAGCCGCATGAGACCCGTTAAAACCATTGTACAGCCCTCCTAAACGCCTTGATAAAGGGTCTGCTAAACAACATTGAATGCAGCTGCTCAGCTTTGTAGTAAGATCTCTACCTGAAAGTGGCACCTGGGTTGGAGATAGTTCCCTAAACCCTAACACCTAAGTTCGCTTTTGCCATTTCACTGGTGCCCATATATAGATTCCCCTTATAGTACCCTTACAGCCTTACAGAAACCCTACAGAAACCCTTATGAACCCCTGTCAATCTAGAGAACTAACGGAGGTTTGCTCCGACTCAGATGCTACCAGCGCCTACGTCGAATTGGGAGGCTCGAACTCCCTAGGGCTCAGTGACTCCAGTTGTCTAAACTAGGTGCCCCAGTAGTGCCCTTTTACCCTTTTTCTTTTTGGGTTCCCTTATTAAAACCGAATAGTAGGAAAAAGGGTACCCTTATTATTAAGGGGCCACTGGGGAACCTAGTAAATGGGTAGTTGTCAAAATTATGGTCCCTTTTTCTTAGTAGTTTGAGTGGATACACTTTACACTTTTGGGGGATAATATTACCCACTATAGAACTGAAAGTGTACACTTTTTGGGGCTTATGAACTCAGCAACTAAATTTTCGGTCCTTATTATAATACGGGGTACCCAAAAAGGGGCCATAATTTTGACAACCACCCAAATGAATGGGTTGCAGCATGTGCTTGATAGCCCTGTAAGGGTCCACGTCTCCGTTTAGTGTAGACTTTGGCCCCTTTTTTTAAGGCCAAAGTATATACTATAGGACTATATGAGTACCCAGACCCCCGGGAGGATCCAAAAAGTAGATCCCTTAATGGTGGTTCCTATAAAGTACCCTTAGTAGTATAGGGCCTCAAATTAGGGGATCTACTTTCTAGATCCTCCCGGGGGTCTGGGTATCTGACCCACAACAACCCTTCGAACGCCCTTCAGCCTAAGCCCTATACCCTAAACCCACCTTTTCAGGTAACTGGAGCCCTAGGAATTGAGACACCCTTTTGGGGGGACTTCGGGCTAAGGCTCTTTGGGGCTTTAGGGTTTTCGGAGTTTCGGGTTGCTGAGTTTAGGGTGTAGGGGTTAGGGCTTTTAGGGTGTACCTGGACCCGAAAAGTATGTAGAATAGTAGCCTTGTGTAGGTGTTGGGCTATTATTTTACCTACTTTTGGGGGGTTTAGGTAGGGGTTAGGGTGTAGGGGTTAGGGTTTAGGGGTTTCGGATTTCCGGGGGTCTGGGTTTAGGGCTCTTGGGTTTTGTCTTTCCGGACGGTTTCTGCGAGTGGTTGAACGGTAGTGTTGAGAATGTCCGTTACCGAACCTAAGGACCAGGGGGTTAGAAGTAGGGTTCCTTTAAAGGGATCTATAGGGTTATAGGGTTTAGGGTAGTTAACAGTGGGGTTAGAAGTAGGGTAACTATACATGTAACACATATCAGGGGACTTATAAAAGCACTGAACCTCCAAGCATAGTGCTTCAACAACACGACGAGCTGGCAGGCCCCTCAACATCGTAGAAAGGCACATCCCTCAATCCTGAATACTAAAACTCAGAAACTTTCCCCAAGAACCTTGAAACCTTCAACTCCTGTGCCCTGAAGCTTATGTAGATACCCCAAGCCCATACGATTTGGGGTGTAGAGTTTAGGGTGTCGGGGTTTGGGATTTTCAAGGCTCCTGAAAATTCTCAGCCGGATCTGCAGGCGATGATTGCACCGTCACCGCCGCGGCTGCCGAGATCCCCGCGAACCTAACCGCGATGAGCCCGAGACCCAAAAGGGTGAAGTAGAGGGTTTAGGCTTTGGGGTCTGGGGCTTAGGGTTTAAGGGCTTAGGGTGCAGCATTTAAGGGAGGGTGAAGTAGAGGGTTTAGGGTTTAGGGTTTAAGGGCTTAGGGTGCAGCGTTTAAGAGAGGGTGAAGTAGAGGGTTTAAGGTTTAGGGTTTGGGGCTTAGGGTTTAAGGGCTTAGGGTGCAGCGTTTAAGGGAGGGTGAAGTAGAGGCTGGGCTGTTCATGATGTGAGTTTGGAGTTTATGGGGTTTCGGGTTGAGGGGCATCTTTGGCTTCGGGATGTTTACGCATAGGAGTTTAGGGATAGTTGAGGCCTTTTGTGTCTGTATGGTTCAGAGTTACCGGTTTAGGGTTTAGGGTTTAGGGTTGAAGTGTGCTGCAAAGCCTGAATCGCACTGTTAGCCGTTCGCAGCATGACATAACGAACCAGAATCTGAAGCCTTGTACTTACCCAGAAATTTCGGGAGGATCCAAAAGGTTGATCCCTTAAGGGGGTTCCTATAAAGTACCCTTTAGTAGCTAGGGTCCCAAATTAGGGATGTACTTTTAGATCCTCCCGGGGGTCTGGGTAGAGGTTCAGGGGTATGGTATTTATAAGTGGGGTTATGAGTCCCCTGCTATGGGTTGTAAGTGTAGCTCCCCTACCTATAACCCGACTTACAACTACCCATGAACCTCCAAGTTAGCCTTCTAACTTTGCTTTTGTCATCCCCGAGTATCATGCAAACTCCGTCTATACTCAGCCCCAATGCCCAAAGTCCAGTAGCCTTCAATCCGAAACCCAAGGCCTTGAGGCCTTTGGGGTCTAGGATTTAGGGTCTAGGGTTTACAGTAGGGTTTAGGATTTAGCGTTTAGGGGGTATAGTAGGGTTTAGGCTTCAGGGTTTAGGGTGTAAGGGTTCAGGGTTTAGGATTTAGGGTTTAGGGGTTATAGTAGGGTTTAGGATTTAGGGTCTACCTATAGTCTCCATTGTAGTTCCTTTTTTGGTTAACCAGTTTTATGGTTAGGATCCTATAATGGAGATTTTGGTCAACCAAAAAAAGAACTACAATGGAGACTCTAGGTAGGGTGTAGGGTTCAGGGTTAAGGTCCTTAGTTGAAGTTGCAAGTGGTTGCGGCAGTCCCGAGACGGTTTTCAGGTCCCGGGCCCTACGATGAAACCCAAGGCCCTGAGGCTTTTGGGGTCTGGGATTTCGGGTGTAGGCTTTATAGGGGCCATAGTAGGGTTTAGGATTTCGGGTTTAGGGGCCATAGTAGGGTTTAGGATTGAGGGTTTAGGGTTTATAGTAGGGTTTAGGGTTCAGGGTTTAGGGTGTAGGATTCAGGGTTAAGGTCCTTAGCTAAATTTGCAAGCGGTTGGGGTTTTCAGGTCCCGGGCCCTACGATGTCTTCGTTCGCTGGGACGACAACAACCCCTGGGTGCGGCAGCTCAGATGCGGGTTCAGGCGTTGTCAGGGCTTTTTTTCTAGGGTTTCGGCATGTAACCTACAGGCCTTCGTAAAGGGAACGTACATAGCAGTATTGATTATTCAAGGCTGCTACATCTGGCAGCCTATAACTCGAGCCACCTCGAACCCCACACCCCATTTTTGACCAACTGGGGTAGGTGTTCAACGTGGCAGGCTCTGCTGCAACTGGCACAGAACCTATAGGGCTTAGAGCTACCTATATGGTTCCTTAAGGCTCCTTGGTGTCTGTACTATAACATACCCCTAGGCCCTGCTTTGAGCATCGGGGCTCCCGTCTTACACATCCTTCTCCGCCGCACTCCTTTTCAAGAAGCTGCCGTGGTACGCTTCAGGCAAGTAGCGAGGTAAGCTTCCTCAATGGTCCCCGATAGATATGCCGATTGTCTTTGGTGTATACAACGCTTGCGCACCCAAGCCGGAATAGAATGTACCATCTTCGTGTAGATTCCCAACATCAACAGCTCAACAATGCTCCCAGTCTTAAGCCCGCAAACCGGAAACCCACCCACTAAGACCCTAACGCCCAAGCCATATCATCCCTGAGCCCCCAAACCTTAATCCCCAAAGCCCCGAAGCCCTGTGAGCCCTGAAGTCCTAAATCCATGTAAAACCCTCACAGAATCCTGTTTTGACCCGAGGAACCGTGACAGAGCCCGCGAACCCCTAACTCATATTCATAGGGGCCCTTAGGGGGCAGGGGGGAGGGGGGTTAGGGGACTATACTTCCTTAAATCGGCCTTATTAGGTCCTTATTATAGGTATTTACGCCCCCTACCCCCCTCCCCCCCCTAACCCTAAACCCTAAACCCTAGACCCTAAACCCTAGACCCTAAACCCTAAGGCTCCTTATGACAAACCCTGTAGCCCTAAGCCTGGCTTCCGCAAGGCCTGCATCTTCGAGGCCTGGCAGGCTCCGACGTCCTAGGGTGTGGAGCTTAAGGTTTGGGGTGCCAGGTCGGTTTAGGGTTTAGGACCTAAGGTTAAGGGTGCAGGGAAGGTGTAGGGTTTAGGGCTTCAGGGTTAGGGTTTTTGTTTCCGTAGTTTCCGGTTTGCAAGAGTTTAATGAACGTAGCTCACAGGCGCCTGTAGCAGGGATAGGATAAGTAATCAGTTAGGTGCTTTCATTACTAGTACTATGGCAAACATGGGTTCAGATATTTCAGGTTCCTGATGAATCGACTGGGCTGTGGTGATAGATGATGGTAGAACATCAATATGAAGGAAGCCTAATCCGTAGTACTTGTACATATGCAGCTTGGGGCGACTCCCGCTTCCGTGCCGTACAAAGTTCTGTTGCCCGGGGTCATGACATAAAGACTCATGTTTCTTCAGGATCTGCAGTGAGTTGTAGGGTCTCGAAAACTCGAAAAGTAGTTTATACTGTCATAAAGGGTGTAGGGTTCCGTAGCCTACTCGTACAGTTTGATGAAGCAACAACATCTAATTATCTAGGCGGCTGCCCGACAGGCATCAACGTATTATGCACTTCTTCCTTCTTCTGTCGCGGATTTTACCTATTGAAGCTGAAGAGACGGAACCAGGGTACCCTTGGTGCCGTTCTCGGAAATGATTGAGGGCTAGGGCTAAGTGTTCTACCAATGATGCTAACGTTTAATAAAATCGTAGTACCACGGCTTCTGATGCAATCAAGTCAGATTGCTGTTTTGCTACTTCCGCTTTCTTGACATGCTGGTTCAAGTGAGATTGCTGTTTCCCCACTTCCGTTTGTCAGACATCCAGGTACAATGTGGCATTGTGCGTTCTGTAGCTGTGTGCCTTCACCAGTGCAGGTGCAGGTGAAGAGCCAAGCTGAGGACAGCTGGGATACCGCTGGCCTAGGCGTGGCTTCTATGTGTTGGGGCCTGCTATTTTCGGATTTGGAGTTTGGTGCTTTAGGAGTTGGGTTTAGGGCTTAGGCTTAAGGAGTTGAGGGTATACTTTGAGGGTTTAGGAGTTAGGGCCTTGGGTGGTGTGGCTGAGGGCTTGTTGACTTGAGGTTCATGTCTAAGTTCATCGGTGGGGAAAACTAGAAACATAATGAGACTTTAGGACTATCGGGCTGCTGTGTTTGGGGACCTGCATCGCCTTGAGAGGAGTAGGATTTTGATTTACGGCTCGGGCTGCGAGTGTAGGGATAGTTGGGTTTAGGGATCGGCCTCAGCGCGGGTTTCAAAAAAACAAGGGGTTTAGGGGTTTAGGGATCGGCCTCAATGCGGGTTTTACAAAATTTAGGGTTTTGGGGTTCAGGGTTTAAAGACTCTAGTCTGATCCTTAAGGCAATTTGAGGCCGCTTGTTAACCCTGAAATCCTAAGCCCTTGGCCCTTTTAGGGCCTATAGGGGAGTTTCCAAAAATGGGGGACCCCAATATAGTACCCCAAAGAGCAGGATCCTTATAAAAAGGACCCCAAAGTATAAGGTACCCCCCCCTAATCTTCGGAAACTCTAACTCTAAACCCTAAGCCCTTTATAGACCCCTTTATGGATCCCTTTAAGCCCCAAACCCTAAACCCTAAACCCCTAAACCCTAAACCCCTAAACCCTAAACCCTAAACCCTAAACCCCTAAACCCAAACCCTAAACCCTAAACCCTAAACCCCTAAACCCTAAACCCTAAACCCTAAACCTTAACCGCCGAATTTTCGGAAACTCCCACGTGGCCTGGAGCTCGGGCGCCTTAGGGCTCCAGGCCTTGCATCGCGAAGTTCTTGGAGATTCAGGTTTAGGGTTTAGGGTTTAGGGGTTTAGGGGTTTAGGGTTTAGGGTTTAGGGGTTTAGGGGTTTAGGGTTTAGGGTTTAGGGGTTTAGGGGTTTAGGGTTTAGGGTTTAACCCTGGAACAAAACGTAGGGGTCAATATAGGGGCCTTAATGATTAGACTAGGGCTCCTTTAAAGGGATCTATGAGGGTTACTATAAGGTATCTGCAACAAAACGTAGGGGTTACTTGGAGGTTCGTTAGGGGTAGTTATCAGTAGGGTTATATAGGGGCTTAGGGTTCCCTTAAGGGTTCTATAGGGTTTAGGGTTTAGGGAAGTTAGAAGTGGGGTTGTAAGTCCCCTAATATGGGTTAGAAGTATAGTTATCCTACTTATAACCCTACTTATAACTACCCTAAACCCTATAACCCTATAGATCCCTTTAAAGGAACCCTACTTATAACCCTACTTCTAACTACCCATGAGCCTCCAAGTTGAGGAGCTTCAGGAGCTCTGGGTTCAGGTTTTTGGCGCCAGGCACCCTTTGCGACTGCGTGGGTAGTTCTTTAAATTAGGTCTTCGTTCAGGTCCCCAATATACTACGGAAGCTTTAAAGAAAGGACACTAAAAAAGGCACTGTAGAGAACTACGCTTGTCTT
Source organism: Symbiodinium sp. clade A Y106 (assembly GCA_003297005.1). Taxonomy (NCBI): domain Eukaryota; class Dinophyceae; order Suessiales; family Symbiodiniaceae; genus Symbiodinium; species Symbiodinium sp. clade A. The sequence continues at coordinate 39,082 of BGNK01003179.1, read as the reverse complement.
CAGCCATGCAGGCTGTTACTCCTACGATCGGGACGTGACGAACTGCACTGTGGATGTGGGGCTGGGAAGTGGCTTGGCCTTATCCCTGAAGCCTAAACCCTAGCCCTTGCATCCTAATATAGATGCCGAAATAAATACCACTATTACTTTTAGGACTCCTTATTATGATTATACCACAAAGGAGCCCAACACCCTAGTCCGACTAACAAGTCCCCTACATCCTAAACGGTTTTAAAGCCTAAGCCAGCTGAGGGGCTTCGGGATGTGGCTCCACCCTGCAAAGCCATAGGGGCCTTAATAATTAGAATGGGTTTTGGAGCCCATAATGAAGTTATACTAATAGTAAGGAACCCCCCCCAAAATGGTATAGACCTCCCATCTACTACAGAAGCCTAAACAGCTAAATAATTACCTATCTTATCCGTTAGGGTTCCTTACTTTCGCCACATAATTATAAAGGAGCCGAAAACCCTATTCTAATTCTTAAGGCCCCTACATTGCCTTATCTTGCATCCCCTAAACTGAAGACCCACCGGATATTTAGCCTAAGCCTTGCATCATGAGGTTCGGGAGGGCACCGAATTCAGGCCGCAACATCAAAACCCTGAACCCTAAACCTTTGACCTCATTGACTTATTGTTTTGTTTGTCTTGAAGCTCGGACCTGCTGATCAAATCCGAACCCACGACCGGTCGCAACAGATAAATTAGCAATACTATTCTTCCTATTCCTTCTGGCTCCCAAGTTGATTACATACGAAGGGCCACGACGGGCCTATTCGAGCTAGTAAGGCCCCTACATCAATCCCTAAAGACCTAAAGAGTCATAGAACCCGTCTACAAACATATTCCAATTTTTCAGACTTTACTATTCTGGCTTTGGCTTAACTTTCCAGAAGCTCGAAGCTGGTGGATCCTTCGCAGAGATTCACCTGCCGGGTTGCAAATCTCTGTGCCTTCAGGGCCTCGGATCTGGGTTTAGGGTAGTGCACGAACATACTTTTTTCAGTGGCTTTTGGTGGTACCTAACGCTATACGGTTTGGGCTAACAGTCAACCTTGGAGTAGACTCCAGTGCAAGGCAGAGTATTGTTATGTTCCCGACGCGCGGGCATTCGCATGTGTGTGTGTGTCTGCATGCATGCATGCATGTATAGATCGGTATAGATATAGATCGATAAATAGATAGATAGTAGATAGGTAGGTAGATACATAGACACATAGATAGGTAGACAATAGATAGACAATGAAATAGATAGACAGATAGATCATAGATAGATAGATTTCCTTTTAATTTACCCCATACACTACACACCTATTCTACACGACGGGGTGCAAGAGGGTCTGGGGTGTCCTCGCTCGAAGCTACAGCTCATCCTCATGCCTGGAGCGAGGCAACACGCCCTACGACGTGCGAGTGTAGGGGCCTTGGCCGCCGGAGGGCAGCCTCTGTCACAGACCTACGTTGGGTTAGTAGGGAATGGAAGAATGGTAGTAATAGTAGTTATAATTGTACCCCATTCCTCCATTCCTATACTAACCAAAGGTAAGGAGAGAGGGCCGGAACCCCATAGGTTGATATGCTGGTCCACTGTGGTGTCGTCTTGGGTCTTTAAAGGGTTTTCGAAGGGTATATTTGGAGTGTTATGAAGGTTGGCAAGGCTTTTGTAGTGAAACTGTGGTAGAGGTCTCAAGAGTGTCAGCATTCCATATAACATGCGCCTCAAACCCCATTGTATTTCTTGAGGCATCAGAACTCTAAATCCCTAAAGCCATAAGCCATACAAGCCCCCCAAAGCCGCGGAAGCTTTCAACCCCACCCGTGCAGAACCCGTACTAAAGCCCATATGAAAGCCTTCAGGACTTTGAGACCTTATACAAAACTTCTATGACGAACAATAGAACCCTTATCAAACCCCATAAGCATCCTTTCGAAAACGCGAAGCGACGCAAAGTCCTGGCGCCCCCCAAATCCTAAAACCCAACACCCTAAGATCCCATGTAAAGGCTCTTGTAAACACCGTTAAACATAAACCGCTCTTATGAAGCCCGTCTCAGCCCTGAGCCGTATACCGCATCCTAAATCGTTAATTACAACCTTACACCCCCAAACCCTGCATCAAGCCCCATACCCCCGCCCCCCTTCCTCACCAAAGCAAGCAATTGAAATAAACCCCGAAGCCCTTAACACCGCTAAGCACCTTTCAACAACAGCCCCCCATACACCCTTAGTTCGAAACCCTTCTATCCTCAAGTCATTAAAACACAGGGAGCTCGGAGGTTCAGGGGTAGTTCTAAGTGGGGTTACAAGACCCCTAATATGGGTTATAAGTATAGTCACCCTAGTTATAACCGTACTCATAACTACCCTACACTCTATAGAACGCTTAAAGGAACCCGAAACCCCTTATAACCCTACTCCCTAAACCCTGAACCCTAAACTTATATCTACCCATGCACCTCCAAAAGCTCTCAGGAGGGAGACCTGTCTCGACACTTCCCTCAACTCTCCCTGGCTGACGCTGCCCTTCCCAGGGGCTCGGACCCCCAGGGGCGGTTTGTTTGTTTATTGTTTGTTGTTCGTAGGTTGTTTACCGTGCTGCTGTGAATTGTGTGTGTGTGTGGTATTGCTTTGCTTGTCCTTTGCTTTTGCTGTTGTTATGCTTGCTTTTGTTGTCCCTCGTGTTGTTGTTTCCTTTATTTGGGGTTGAGGATTGGAGCGTTTTTTTGCAGAGGCGCTCTCGGTTAAGGGCGTAGGGTTTAAGATCGGAATGTAGAGTTTTTGGGTTGGAGGTTTAGGCTTTGGGCGGTGGTCTTGTTTAGGGTTTCGAGTGTGTGACCGGGGTGCTGGAAAGGAACATCAGGTACCCGAATCTGAATACCTAAACCCCCAAAAGTAGGTAGTAGCCCAACACCCATAAACGGCTATTATTCTACATACTTTTGGGGTCCAGGCAAGCTTCTTGATCCCTGATTTTGATTTTTGTTTGAAGGGTTGGCGGGTTGAGGTTTTACTTGTGGACCTAGAGCTTGCAGGTTTCCTGGACCCCTGAATCTCTGAATCCCCACAAAGCACTGTAGAATGCTGGTGCTTGAATGGATACAGTAGAAGCCAGAAAGTTGGAACATCATTATCCTCATGCCCTTGAGCTAATACAGTAGAGAGAATCCTAGCACTAGTCATCCGAGCAAAACGAGCTCTTAAGGGAGCAGTGCGAGCAGTTGGGAACTAGAAATGCTCAGAAACGGCAGCTCATCCAGAACATCCTCAGCACGGGCAATGATGATGATTTGGAGGATGAGATTGACGAGTTTTTGGGGTCGCGAAGGAAGGCTCCAAAGCCGGATGGCGACAAGCCTACATCCGTGTTCCAAATTTCTCGGGTTCACTATAGTATGTTGATTGCCTGACTTCCGCACTGCGGCGATGGCGGAAGTCCTGCGACTCCAGGACGACGATGGGGCGCTTGTCCAGAATCTGTGTGTGGAGGGCCCTGCAAGAGCATTTTACCAATAGGTCGTCAGCTGCTCGGTGACGACATGTTTCACCATTGCTTGGAGCAGCTGAGGACTGCACCTGGAATTAGATTGACCTCACACGCACTGTGCGACACCACAGTGCAACGAAAAGCAAGTAAACTTGCAGCAGTGCGATGTCGGAGCAGCAGTTGAAAGCCCACAGGAATGTCGGCAAGGCCCTTTACGATGTTCGTTGCAACTTCCAGCCTGTGATCAGGATGGGCGTCCCCGGCATCTGTCGGTTTGGGCATGTGGCAAAAGTATGTAGAATAATAGCCTTTTATAGGTGTTGGGCTATTATTTTACCTACTTTTGGGGGTTCAGGGTAAGGCACTGCAGTCACACGCCGAATCCTTACACCCCAACCCTGGAATCCTGAAGTGTCCCACCAGATGTCCGGAGCCGAAGCTTCTCCTAAACCCGCACCCCTGAAACCTGAACCATATGGGAGCTTCCGAAAATTAGGGGTACTGTATTTTGGGGTCCTTATAATAAGGATCCTACTATTTGGGGTACTAGATTAGGGTCCCCTATTTTCGGAAACTCCCATATAGGCAAAAAGGTTCCAAACCCTAAACTCCACAAGCCTCTGCACCCCAAAGCCCTGCGCCCTGAAGCCCTAAACCCTATAAACCCTATAAACCCTAAACCCTAAACCCGAAAACCCTAAACCCTCAAACTCTAAACCCTAAACCGTGAAGTCCTAAACTCTCAAGTTTCCAAACGCCCCAGAACCCTGCACCTTGCAGCCTCCCCTACCTGGACCCCAAAAGTATGTAGAATAATAGCCGTTTATAGGTGTTGGGCTAATATTTTACCTACTTTGGGGGGTTTAGGTACACCCTAAACCCCTAAACCCCAACCCTGCACTCTCTAGCTTTGCAGCCTCGTAAGACTTTCGGACCTTGCAGAAATGGCGTTCAACAAACAAACGAAACCCTAAACCCCTAAACGCTAAGCCTTGCAGCATGAAGGTCAGTACGCCGCTCCCACAGCTGTCGGCTGCGCCGGAAAACATTCAAGTCACCCAGGCCCGGGCCCTAAACCCTAAACCCTAAACCCTAAACTAAACCCTAAACCGCTCTAAGCAGTTTTCTTACTGGCTGGGTGGCCACACTTTACACTTTTGGGGGTACCTCACTTTTAAGCAAACTGACTATTGTGGCTGATACCGACCCCAGACCTGGTATTCGGGTTTTTCGGGGTTTGGGTGTATAGGGTTCCTTAAAGGGATCTATAGGGTTCCTTAAAAGGATCTATAGGGTTCCTTAAAGGGATCTATAGGGTTTAGGGTTAGGGGCCAGGGGTTTGAGGGTTTCAGGGTTCAGGTTTAGGTGTTTAGGCTGCAGGGGTTTAGGGGTTTTAGGCGTTTAAGGGTTGAGGGCTTTAGGGGTGTAAGGTTTTTGTGGATAAGTTTGTTTCATGGTTTAGGGTTTAAAGGTTTTGTGGGATGTACCTTCAGGATTTAGGGTTTAAGTATGGTTTTACCTGAACGCTCCAAGTCCTTACATATTCATTCATCTGCATGTACCACTATCCTAAACCCAAGTATCTCATGGTTGGAGTGCACAAGATAGTATCAGATACGGGGCATCTTTCTAAGCGCCACAAAGAACCAGCCGCGCTTTGCTTGCCCACTGCACTAGTTTCTCCTGCTATATGAGTCATGTTACGTTAGTGGAACGATTTATTTCGGGCCTTGATGATTTCATCTACGAGTGCCCAGCAAGAATTCGGTTTCTGCACAGTTTTTTGCCAGTTTTAGCCAAGTAATTAGCATGAAGCTTGGGCAATTGTGCCAACGCTTTCTCCAGCAAGCCCGGGACCCTGAATCCTTAACGGTTGAGGGTGTGCCCTCAAACTCGAAACCCTAAACCTTACCTGGACCCCCAAAGTATGTAGAACAATAGCCGTTTATAGGTGTTGGGCTAGTACTTTACCTACTTTTGGGGGTTTAGGTAAACACCTAAAATCAACAGAAAGGAACGCTCGAGTCAGGGAAAGTTAAAAGTTCCCTCGAGGTTTAGGGAAGAGGCTTCTTTTCGTGTTTGTCCAAGGATCCAAAGGATCTTACCTTGGGGTGATAAGTTTTTTGGGTGGGTAGGGTTTGGTTTACAAGGTTTCGGTTTTGGGCCCTAGGGCTCTAAGGGTTTTGCGGTTTTTGGGCTTATCGGGCGTTTGCAGGGTTTACTTGGAGGTCCAGGGCTAGTTATAAGTGGGGTTATAAGCCCCCTAATATGGGTCATAAGTATAGTTCCCCTACTTAGAACCCTACTTATATGACTACCCGTGAACCTCCAAGCAGACCCTAAACCTTATACCCTTATAGAATCCCTATAGATCCCTTTAAAGGGACCCTTAAAGGAACCCTTACAACTACCCATGAACCTCCAAGTAGGGTTTCGGGTGTGGGGCCCCAGGGATGGAGCTCTAAGGTCATCCCAACAAACTAATTGCGAACTCCTGCATTCGTAAACTGAACTCGGCACCCCAAATCCTTATAGATTCCTTATCGATGCCTTGTAGAAACTCATACAGATCCCCATACGGAAGTTGCTAGGAATCTAAACACATCCAAAACTCCACATCCCAAGCCCCGAGCCCCACCCTCGAAATCTTAACTAATCACCAATATAATGGTGGCAAGTAGTCACGCCAACATATGGGGGGTTGTCAAAATTTAGGACCCTTTTGGGTCCTTATTATAACACGGCACCTAATGTTTAGGGTACCCAAAAAGGGGCCATAAGTTTGACAACTACCCATATGACTGTAGTAAAGTTGCCAACGACCCCAAAAAAAGACAGGTAGCGTAAAACTAAGTCAGAAGTACCGGACCCTACTTGCAGGTTCATGGGTAGTTAAGTAGGGTTATAAGTAGGGTAACTATACTTATAACCCCTATTAGGGGTCTTATAACCCCACTTATTGTCACTTATAACTACACCTGAACCTTCAAGTAAACCCTAAAAGCCTTCAGTCTTTAAAACTCTGGAAACTATGCCCCAGCGCTCGAGGCCTCTGCGTTCTTGGTTGAGATGAGCTGGTCGGCCGGGCAGGACAACGGCGACTGCGTTTTCAGGCCGGCTTGGGTAGGGTTTAGGGTCTACGGTTTAGGGTTCCGGGTTTAGGGTCTACGATTTACGGTTTAGGGTTTAGGGTCTACGGGTTTAGGTTTTAAGGGCAGAGTTTTTAATATAATACGCTTGAAGCTATGATTAGCGATGTGGGGTTTCTTTTGCCCTCAGGGTGCCCCTGCTAATACGATTCCATAGGGTGTAGATTGCGATATACTCCAAAGCAGTATTTCGATATTGGCACTCCCAAACCCCAAACCCTAAACCCTAAAACCCTAAGCCCCGAAACCCTAAACCCCAAACCCGAAACACTAAACTGTGAAAATGCTCGACCTCAGGTGCGCCCCTCAGCCTCATCGATTTCGTTTGTGTCCTTGGTTGCAGTCGTTGTCGTTGGTCGTTGTGCGCCGCGTCGTGTGCTCGTGATGCTCGCAGACTGAGTTGTGGCAGAGCCTAAGTGTGTTAAAAGCTTGACGCAAGCACGTGCAAATGTCTTTGACAGCTCCGCGGCTGGAGCCATCACGTTGTTGAATGGTAGGAATGCAGTTTGGCATGCCAAACTCGGCTCAAGGCCTCAAGTCCCAACAAAGCAGACCGCTACCATGCAAAGACTGCCTCGACAATCCAACCGTGCCCTTTCGCTTCTTCAGGCAGCTCGACACGCGCCTATGCGGCCTGGATACTGCTGGGCAACTTCAGGAGTGAAATGCAGACGCTGAGGATGTTCGAGCGGATCACAGACAGCGTAGCATCCATCATAGTGGAAAGGCGTTACTTCACTTCACAAGGCCGGACAGTCCATGGTGGAACTTCGTCGGGAGGTGGGCTCGGACTACGGAGTGGCAGTGACAGCCGGCTCGGTGTCGTCTGTGGTGGAAAAAGCGTTCGGATCTGAGATCGCTGACCTGCTCAACGGCGTAGGGCTCCCTTGCATCCTCTCAAGGCTTTGGGTTCACCACAATTCTGATCGTGTGTTCCAGGGCACCCTAAACTCTAAACCCCCAACATTTGGCATAGGCTCTCGGGAGTCCCTGGCCCGAGATCTGAACTCCCAAACCCCGGTCCGGAACCCCTTCAGGGTCTAGGGTGAGGGTTAGGGTTTAGGGGTTCAAGTCTTCGGGCTTAGGGTTTAGTACTTTAAGGTTTAGGGTTTAGGGAATCCACAACAGCCTCACCCCGAAACCGCCGATCTCCGAGACCGACGCCGGAACTCTGATCCCCAAATCGCAATGAACCCCCTCACCCCAATCATTGAGCCCGGAAGTTTTTAATCAAGTATAAAAGATAACTAAGTAAGAAAACCTATAGGACCTATATAGCTCCAGGTCTGTGTATAATACTTAGCTAGTCGACGACCCCCTGCGACTGACCGCAGTGCCTGGTCCGTGGAGCTTGTGGCACCCAGTGGCTTCCAGCAGGCCTGGGTGCAAATTGGGCTCAACGGCTTAGGGTTTAGGGTTTAGGGTTGGGCTCAACTGCTTGGGTAATATAGGCTAATATAGGGTTCGAAATATTTACAAATATTATTTTGGGGCTTCCTGCTTATGAATATTGTAGAATGGGCACCAAAACCCTAGTTTAATTATTCAGGCCCCTGTAGTTATTGCCAATGGGCCAATACCATTCCTCAGGGTCCTTTGCGTAATTTATATTATAAGAGACCCCCGGATCCTAGTCTTACTATGAAATTGCGTATATCCGGGGCTTAAGCGCCCTGTGTGGAGTTTAGGAACTAGAGGTTTCGAAGGTGTTTCGGGTATTCGGACTTCTAGGGTCGAGGTTTCAGGAACTACCCATAGGCCCCAAGGTAGATCCTTTTTGGGATTACCTTATAGAAGTCTAAATAATATGAAGCCCAAAAAGGAGCTACTTTGGGGCCTATGCGTAGGGCTGTCAGGTTTGTTAGGGTTAAAGAAGTATAGACTTCAGGCTGTAGGGTGCCGGATTTAGGGTCTGGAGTTCAGGCTTTCGGATTCAGGATTGGTCCCGTCTTTTGTTGAGACCGGCTCATTTTGAACCGCGCAGAGTCTCGAGACTTTCGGTTACGGCTCACCTCCAAGTTAAAGGGGCTGAGGGTTGTCCTGGACGGGTCTCGTTACTTTCTACAGGGTCCTTGATTCATGTCTAGAGTGTTTTGGAAGTCTGCATTGTTTACACCTTGAGAGGGTTTTAACCAGAGGTTCACAATGTTTTGTACAGGTCGCAATAGCTACTATTTGCTTCCGCAGGTTTCACAGCAGGGGTCTGAATAAGAAGCAGTGATATCCATGAACCCTCTTTAAGTTTCAGGCTAATTTGTAAGGCCCCACACTCATTACAGCCCAACACTCAATACACCCACATCCCCCACGCCCATAAGCCCTTGAGAGCCTTGGCTGAGCCAGCGCAAAGTCCTGCGAGTCTCTTGCTGGTCTTCTGGCGTCTCCCTCTGGAGGGAACGTAGCCACCTTTGTCTTCGAGACAAACGGCAGCTACGACCCCACAGGATGCAGTGGCCCTCTGGCAGGGAGCGGAGCCACTTCGTCTTGACGAAGCTACGACCCCAGCGAACGCCGCGGCCCCGGTGTCCTCAACTCAACGCGTCGTCTGCATTTCTGGACCTTTGCCGTGCACCCGCCCGCCGAAGGCTGGGGTCAAAAAGCTCGTGACGTGTGGTAGGCGTCTCGCTCTGAGCAGTCATAGACTCGCAGAACCAAGCCGCCACATGGGCGTTTCTGGATGAGCTACAGGCAATATCAGCTTGTACTCCAGACATGTATATATATATATATAATATAAGTTTGTATTCACATAGGCACACATGTATACAAGTATATGTACATTGGATAGACGCATGTATATGTAAAGAGGCTGTCACCTCGTGCTCCTCGGCAACGCGGCTCTCTGCCATGTGCACAGCGACGCTGAGCGAGTCCGGGCCTTTGCAAAGCCTTGTGTCCCCGATCTCTGCATGGATGTATGATATGCTTGAGGGCTATGGCTTGTCAGAGATTCTGTGCATTAAGCACGGGGTTCCAGGGGGCGACGGGTTAGGGTAAGGTTTGAGGGCATATCAGGGTTTAGTAGGGTAAGGTTTCGGGTTCTACTCGCCTTTCAGATGACTGGCGTAGCAGGCCTCATGTCCTTGCCCCAGTTCCAAACAGCCAGGCATCTAATATAGGAGCCTCAATAGTTACCAATACTATTTTGGGGTACCTTATTATAACTCTACCAGTAGTATAATGGGCCCCCAAACCCTTTTCTAATTATTAAGGCCCCTACATTGTGTATATCATTCGGTCAGGTGCTTGCATTTTAAAGTCGTGCGTTTCGTAGTGGAGGTTATCTATCCAGTACCATGATACTTGTTGCCGTAGACACAGAACTTCGCTTGTTGAGCCATCGCTGCCTGTTATTTCGGGAGCTGATCGAGCGGAGCATGGAGTGAAGAGAGACATTGAGCTGGAGTGCACATTGCCAGGCACAAACGACCTAGGGCTTAGGGATTAAAGTCTATGCGCCTTCGCCGGCATATTGTACTGTGTTTGGTCTGTCTGGTATGTGACATGTGCTAGTCTTGTATACTAAATTCAGCAGGGAGAAGCATCTAAGTCTCGGTTATACACTGCACTGTCAGAAGGGTCAGTGGTTGAACCTTGGAGTTCATCACTGTTTTTTTGTTCCTGTTGCTTTTCGCATACTGCCAGTGCGGGTCCCTTTAAGTCACCAAAATGGCACAGCACCCCTGATAAAAAGGACCCGAAAGGGACCCTAATTTAGAGAACTGCCTTGGTTTAGGGACTATTCCCTTTGGACAGTCAAAGTTTGAAATGCTCCAAGGGCCCCAATGCTGACAACTCATTCTCGCTGTTTCCAGTGCACGGCAAAACACCATGCGTACACACTGTCCTCAAGCACGTCGCAAGTCCGCACCACCCGACAAAGCCCTATTCTACTTACTACGGCCCCTACATGGAACACAACCCTGAACCCTAAACCCACAATCCCTCAGCCCTGAACCGAGAGTGCTCCTACAATCAACAAGGCTGAATCTTCTCGAGACCGCGGAGTCTGCGTCACTGGGTCCAGGCAGGCTTTCGGGTTTAGGAGTTCGAGATTTCGAGGGCTTAGGGTTTAGGAGTTAGAGATCCGGAAGGCATTACAAAATCCGGTTATTGAGCAGGCTGGACAAGTTCTGCAACAATAAAGTCGCAGTTTTCTTTAGATTGTCTTGTACTCATTTAGTGGCCGAATGAATACTAGCCCGCCGCTGCTTGCGATCATCCTAAACCCGAATACCAATGATTCGGTTATGGGGCAGGGTTTTATATTGGAGTTTCCGAAAATAGGGGACGCTAATATGGTACCCTAAATAGTAGGATCCTTATAATAAGGACAAGGTATGCCTATTTGTTGGAAACTCCCAAATTTCTTCAAACCCTAACATCCCATAGTGACTTTATCCGAGTAGCAAGACGGTTGCTCCGGGTCGATCCGAATCTCCAAAGAAAGGGAATCGGGTGTAGGGCCGCAAAGGAACGCATTGAAAAAATGCAGACCCCGTATGGATGGGCTTTGTACAAGGGTTCTATAGAGGATATATGAGAGGTTTGTAGAAGGGTTTGATAGCGGCATGTTCATAGTTTTCTTGGGGCTTTAACGTCAGGGTTTCGAGTTTGGTGTTCCAGGGTATGCCTTTGCTGCTTTGAGGATCTTCATGCTGTCTTTACTCGTAGCAGCTGTTGGTAGCTAGGGTTCAGGGTCTCGGGTATGCGGTTTTTCTCGGTTGAATCGAACAATATAGACCCCAAAATCTAAGCCCTAAGCCGTTGGTAGTACAGGGAGTCTTTGATTTCGGGTTAATTGAACCGCAGGGTTAATCTATGTGTGCGAAGTGCTTCTCGTCGGACAATCACCGTATTTGGATGGGCCTCGACTGTTGACGGATTGCTGACTTTGCCCGACCTTAAAAACGTGTAACCCACGGCCCTCTGCAGAATCCGCATCTAGGTGCATCGTGTAGACATATGTTGGTAGCTTAGTCAGCTCTAGACCTGTTACGAAACCCTATAAACTATAAGCTGTCCAAGGCCTACAACAGTCCCTTAGGCAACGCATGTTAAGGCTTTCTTCTCGCTGACAAGGTCATCAAGCGGGTCTAAACGACCTACTTAGAGGAACCCTTGAAAGGAATCCGTCTTCACCCCTAGGCGTCTACCACCTCCGCGTGCGGGAGATGTGCACCGATCCACACGCTAGCAGCCCTTGGGCGCAGCTCGTCCGGTGCCCAGGTATGCTTTACGGATTGAGGGTTCGCGGTTCAGGGCTTTCGAGTTTTGTCGCAAGTTTAGGGCTTTTTGTTTTGAGTTGGTCGTTTACAGGTTCAGGTTTTTGGGGCTGCAGGGATTAGCGGTGTGGGTTTTGGGTTTTTCATTGCAGGGTTTTGCCGTTAGGGTTTGATAGGGTTTGTGGGTCGGCGTTTCGGGTGAACGGCTTGGGTGTGGGGTCTCGGTTGTATGCGATTTAAGGGTACAAATACAGCTTAGGGTCGAGGGTTTAAGGTGAGATGTGTTTCGCTGCTGTAGCAGAGGTCCTTTGAAGGAAGAGTCAGGATGTTTTCGCCAGATGCGATACAGCTTTTGACAAAAGCCATACGGAAATCGTCCAGATATCCTGCGACTGTGTGTCTCTGTGAGCCCGCTCTGAGGACTCGGCTGTGACGCTCCTGGATGCTGCCGTGCCGTTCTCATGGACTCCGGGCACACTAAAAGTTACCCTTCAGGCAACCCTCATAGCTACCCCTTACTTATAGCAACCCTTATGCTCCTGCGTTCGAGAGGGGAGTTGCGCTGTCGTCAAGTGTGCGTTATGCGGGGTTGTACGCTTGAGCCGCGAAAATACGACTATGTTGCATTCAAACAAAGAAAGAAACACAGAATGAAACACGGAGAAACAATACAGACATACATACGTACATACATAGATAGGTACATAGATACACAGATGCATGCATACATACATGCATCCATGCATGCATACATACTTGAAATGTGAGTTTGATTTCGGTAGTCTTTGAGAGATACAGAATCCGGACCTCGCTCAAACCTGAACGAGTTGACTGACACGTTCTCTTGAAATGTCAGTTTGATTTCGGTAGTCTTTGAGAGATGCAGAATCCTGACCTTCGGCAAAAGCTAGTTTGATACGGTATTTACGATACAAAACGAGGGTCGGTATTCCTTGGGGGTGTTACCATATATATATATACACACACACACCAAGCTATGTCGTGATTACTGATTGTTCTCAACCTTTTTGCAGCTTTCTGTCTTTGCCACTTGTGGAGCTGTCTCGCACCTTCAATCACAAGTCATTACCTGGCCCTCACCTGCACAACACCTGGTATCTCCGGAAGTTTTCTGACCTTGAGAGTTGGGTTCCTTTCAGGGTCCCTGTAAGGGTACCCCATAACGGTTCTAGAAGTGTTCTATGGGGTTTAGAGCCTCAATACCTATAGGCTCCATGGTAATTCCTTTTTGGGGCTCATATGTCGGATCCTATAATGTAATCCCCAAAAGCAACTACAATGGAGCCTATGGGTGAACCCCACCCAACTAAACCCGAAGGCTTGAACCCCAGACCGTACTGTTGGTTGTAGGACCAAGAAGTTTATCGTTTAGGGTTTAGTGTACCGTAAGACCTAAACCCGTTTTTTGTTGGGAGCAGAACTTCGCCCTGAGACTGAGAGGGTGCTTATGAAGTTCATGGGCGAGGTTAGAAGGCGGGAACAGCTTCAAGAAAAATTGGTGCAAGATCACCCTATCGGATCACAGCTTTTAATATTCTTCGACGATGGAGCTCCGCAGGCATCCCGGTACCATTCCAGCCAGAAGCTACGGCAAAAGAACAGAAAGACAATCCGAAATCAGCTCAAAACAGCATATTCGAAGAGACAGTCCTACAAGTGGCAGTCATAACAGTTTTCAACGGGCACTGAACGCATATTCCAAAGAAGCGCAAGCAGTGCACCACACACAGATACATGCAGCTAAATCCCGAGAAGTCAGACTGTCCAATCTTACATATGCACAGACATATGCAGATGTATATTCATGTGTATTTACCCTGATTCCTCAACCCCTAAAGCCTTAAACTTTAAGCCTAAACCCTAAGTCTAAGAAGAATATGTGTGCATAGACACACACACATATATATATATACACACACTCTTACATATATATATATATACATATATACATACATATGAATGCATAAATCTACACATGATTATCTTTATCTGTATCTTCATCTGTATCTTCAGCAGAAGCCAGAAAGTTGGAACATCATTATCCTCTTGTCCTCAAGGTAAAGTATAGGGAATCCCAGCACTAATCATCCTAAGCCCATGCTCCAGCTTTCCCGGGTTCACCGTAGACCTAGATCTAGATCTATCTCTATATCTACCGCTATCCCCATCTTTATATCATATCTCATCATACCATGTCATGTCATATCATATCATATCTTATCATTATATCATATCAGATTGACTCGTATCATATCATATCATATCATTATATGGTCTATGGTGTTATATTATGCTATATTATGTTATGTAGGAAAAAACCCAGCTGCAAGGCGCCTGCCAGTGCCCTGGAAGTGGCGGCGGCTGGGGAGACCTGGTTGGCGCTGACCTGGGCCGGAGCCTTGGTTTGGGGTTACTACAAGGGTTCCTTAAAGGCTTACTATAAGGGTTCCTTTAAAGGATCTATAGGGTTTAGGGGTTTAGGGCTTTGGGTTTAGGGTGTAGGATTTGGGGTTCAGGGTTTAGGGCTTTGGGTTTTGGGCTTAGGGTTTGGGGTCTAGGGTTTAGGGTTTAGGGCGAGGGAAGAGTTGCACAGCGCTTTTATAGCAGGCGGAGGTTTTTGTCTCAGGGCTTATGGCGAAGTTTATAATTGTTGATGGGTTGCTGTAAGGTTTTGCAGCTGAGCTTCATATGCTTGTTCTTGACCGGGTTCTCTCATTTGTGCGGAGAGGCAGTTCACATGTGTGGGACAGTGCGGATACGCGTCGTCCGCGATATCAGCCGATTCTCTGAAAGGCTTGTTATGGCAGATTCGGAGGCGGCCGAAATGCCTTTCTCGAGACCTCGCACCTGCATTGGGACACCATGGGTCTAAACCTAAACACAAACAGGCCAGGACTGGGCTTGTGAAGATGAAAGCTCAATGGTTCTCAAAATGCAACCAGCCAACGCCACGCAAGGCACACATCGTTGTGGCACACTCCGAACTTCAGGGAGTCTTTGCAAGGTTTAGCAGGTGAACTGTTTACCCACAGTTCAATATTTAGGTGAGGATCTCCTGTTGTCTCGTGATTTCAACGGCCTGTGAGTGTTTCAGGAGATTATGAAGGTCTTACAGAACCCTAGAGGCCATAGAATCGTGCAGAACCCCAAACCCCCAAAGGCCCTGAGGTTTTCCTATAGAACCCTCGTAGAACTATGAACCCTTACCTGGACCTTGAAACGTATGTAGAATACTGGCCTTTTATAGGTTTTTGGGCTATTATTTTACCTACTTTTGGGGGTTTATGGACCTTAGAAGTATGTAGAATAATGGGCTTTTATAGGGTTTTTGGGCTATGATTTTACCTACTTTTGGGGGTTCAGGTAACCTGTGTGGAACTTTTTTTACCGACATCCCTGAGTCCTCCCGTACTGAAGCCCTGCAATAACACCCTTGGATCAGATGATCGAACCACTATCTATATATATATATGTAGTATAATATAGACTACAATGAGAATCTATGCGACAACGCACCATATATGCGATAATACACTATATACTGTAATATACCATATTACAAAGATAAGCAAAAAATAAATGCTACAGAGCCTGATATAGAACCCTTGTAAAGCACTCTAGTAGAACTTTCCAAGAGCACTAGGCTTCGTTCGAGAACCCTTACAGCGCCCTTATAAAAGGTTTGGGGTTTAGGGTTTAGGGGTTTAGGGTTTAAAAGTTAGGGGTTTAGGGAAAAGGTATAGACTAAACCTCCAAACCAACCAAGCACCCTCACTTAAAGAATCCTTGTAATAGAGCCGTATAGAACCCTTGTCGTGTAGATGCGGTAAACCCAAAATCGCCTCAAGGTTTCCGGCTTCGCGGCTGGGGAATGCTCGGCGACACGCTGGAGGGCTCACTGGCGACGAAGGCGTCGCCTTGAGCCACCGGTTGAGATTGTAGGTTTTAGGGTTAGAGGTTTAGGGCATTCTGTTGTCTTAGCGAGCGGATGGGTGCCAGATGAGGGCAGACTTGTTTCTAAAATTGCTCCTGTCTGTCCTGCGTTGATGCTTGAGGTCTGTTCTTTATCGTCTTGGGGCTTCTTGTCTAGTTTTGGTGGTAAACACGCAGTTTTCTGTAGTTGGTGCGCTGCTTCTCAGCAAGGCAAGGGCAGCTTGATTCCTGCGGCGCCGTATTCGCCGAGACAGACGCGCTCACCTAAAAACTGTTCAGTCTACTCGGCCACAAGAACCAGGTAGGCCTTTCGGATATTTTGTATTTTCCCTTGTTGGGCTTACTATTTACGAAGAATTTTCAGAGGCTTTAAAGGGCCAACCTAGAGAAAGGCTTTCATGACCTGATGATCCCTTTCAGCAGGAACTTCCGAGTCAGTGGGACTTCCGATCCAGTCCGAAACACTGCTAGATGAATATAGCTAAAATAGCCCAGCGATGTAGAAGGCCTTCTAGACTTCTAGATTCCCTGACGAAACCCATAGAACGCCTCCTCAGCCCCAAACCCCAAACCCCAAGCCCCAAACCCCAAACCCTAACCCTAAACCCCAAGCCCCAAACCCCAAGCCCCAAACCCTAAACCCCAAGCCCTTCGGCCGCTCAGGGTCTCCGGTCTCCCGGTGGGAGACTGGGCTTCCGGTAGCAGCTGTGATTCGCTGCCTTGCAACGCCAGACCCCTGGGAGCGTAGGATTTCGGGTTTAGGGTTTTAGGGCGGTTTAGGGTTTTAGGGTTTTAGGATGTTTAAGGGTAATAGGGGTTAGGATGGTTTAGGGTTTTAGGGTTTAGGATGGTTTAGGGTTTTCGAGTTTAGGATGGTTTATGGCTTTAGGGTTTAGGATGGTTTGGGGTTTCAGGGTTTAGGGTTTAGGGTGTAGCGTTTTTAGGGCCTAGGGTTAATAGGGCCCTTTGTTAAGGAGTTTCATTTCAGTTTCCATAATAGAGTTCTATAGTAAATAGTTAATATTGGTTTCTTGATTAAGGCAACTCAGACACCTGGGAGCTTAGGATTTACGAAGTTTGCTCTAGAAGCTTGAAGAGGTGCATATAACTACCAGTGCTATTTCTTAGGGTTCCTTACCACGACAAGTTATACCTATACCCCGTGCTGATTCTAATTTCGAAGTCCCCCACGGCGCTGCGTGTTCTATGGCGTGGGGCTTTGAGATCTTCGGTTTGGAAAGGATTCTCTTCTGAGATTCTACAAGGGTTCTTTTCACGGGGCTCCACGAAGAAAGCCCGACACCCTATAACCTTGAAGCCTAAGCCCTGCATCCTGAGAAATTTTCCCTAAACTACCGAAAGCCTTTGGACACTGAACCCTGCACCGGTTTAGGGTTTAGGGGTTTAGGGTTTAAGGGTTTAGGGCTTGAACGCAAAACCCGGCACCCTGAATCCCATCTTGAACTACAGCGAAACCTTAGAGGTGCTTTGGTCATTTGGATGCTTCTTTCGAAGCCATAGGAGGCGAAGCTACAAAGCTCGCAGTGACAAACGCATTTGGGAGTTTCCGAAAATAGGGGATACCTTATTTTGTGGTCCTTATAAGAAGGATCCTACCATTTAGGCTACCATATTAGGGTCCCTATTTTCGGAAACCCCCATATCTGTTCGAGTGTTCAAGAAAATCCTACATCAGAAAGCAGCGAGAGCGCCGTAGATTGACAGCTTCAACCCGAAGCTCCCAAGGCTTAGCCCCTAAACCCGAAACCCTAAGCTCAAACCCTATCGGCCCTAAGTCCTGAAACCCCGAAACCTTGAAACCCTAAACCCCCCTAAGCCCGAAACCTCGGGTTCGGAAGTTTAGGGTTTAGGGCTTTAGGGGTTTAGGGGTTTAGGGTTAGAGCGGACGTGTGCGTTTAGGTTTGGAGGTTTGGGCTTGCAGGGCTTTTTGAACTTTGGGGGCTCATGGCAAGGATGTATGGGGAATTCGTCACATTCAGGGGGTGGCCCTTTCGGAATCTCTTACCAGTATGCATCTGTTCTTTGCAATCGAGGCTGTTGGTCCTTGACGATTCTTTAGCTTTTTTCTGTGTCGTATGCTCTTGAGCTTGCAGGCTAGCTAACTCTACACTTCGTGCCCCTAAACCCTAGCCCGAAACCCAGACTGTAACACCCAATGGTCGAAGCCGAAGCTTGCAACCTTTACTCCTCGGTGCCAGCCTCCGCAGTGCATATTCGAAATCGAGCTCTCACAGCATGTCCGGCTTCAGGATTGCTGAACCCGATGTAGGCATTGATTATTTCGCCATCGAGGGTCAATGCCCCTAGCAAGGACTCTCACTTCAAAGTCCGGATACAGGAGCTC
Organism: Symbiodinium sp. clade A Y106; assembly: GCA_003297005.1. Taxonomy (NCBI): domain Eukaryota; class Dinophyceae; order Suessiales; family Symbiodiniaceae; genus Symbiodinium; species Symbiodinium sp. clade A. The sequence goes on along the minus strand of BGNK01003179.1, from coordinate 20,903 downwards.
CCTCTCAGGCCTGGGTACAACTATCTACCCCAAATGCAGCTCTCACTCGTACATGCTGAAGGGCCCAGGTCAGCAAGCTGAAGGTACGTAGCATTGTATAAATATATATATATATAGCGAGAGAGAGAGAGAGATACCCATGTATAGTATATAGATAGGTAGATATGTGGTTCTGAGTTTTCGGGAAACCAACGGTGCCCATGTACCTTCAGAGTATATTCGACCTTCCTACAGAGCTCCAGCGTCAACGTGAAAGTGCACAGGTACATGTAGCTGTGCAGTAAGGAACCTAAGTTACCTGAAGTTCATGTAGGGACGCTACATAGTTTGGTGCGGAAGACATCACCGTAGCTTTCCTGTGCTCCACTCCTTCGCCATGCACTGGCTAAAGGGTTCCGCATCTTCTCTCGCGAGTTCAGAGACGCGTGGCGCGAAGAGGGGTCCAGGGTTTCATGGCTTTGCGGTAGAGGGCTTGTCGGTTTTGGGGATTCACAGTTGGCGGTTTAGGGTTTAGGGTGTTGAGATTGACGGTCTATTATGGTTTAGAATTTAGATATCTGGAGTTCCGGTTCTGGGTTAGAGTTGGGATGTAGTCTAGAGTTTGAGCTGCGTGTTCTGGATGGTAATTAATGGCCGTTGTAGGGTCTAAATAATTAACTGGTTTCGGATATAGGTTCGAAGGTTTTGGGTACTGGTTTCGGGTTTAGGGTTGATACTGCTGATGGACAGGTCTTGTGCATTATCCACAACAAGCGCAGACCATGATCACAGCCGTTTTCGTCCATCAACAGAACGTCTGAGAATTTGTTCCTCAGCCCTGGCATTTCCTCTTTTCCCCGGATTCAGGGCTTTCTTCTTTGCATCAGTGCCTGCACGGCAAAAGCTCTCGGATCCAAGATACGGCACTGAAGTTGCGCGGTACCAGGCTCTATCAGTTCCGAGTGGAGAGTTCAGAGCATAAAATATATCCCAGCAGCTCGTTGTCACACCTGCTTCCCAGCTTGCTGAACCCTGCACCCTAAACCCTGAACCCTAAACCCTGAACCCTAAACCCTAAACCCTAAGCCTAAACCAAAAGCCCTGAGCCTGCTAGCAAAAGCAAAGCCAAGGAAGCCCTTTGGCCACGGCCGCTTCGGTGATGATGAAGGCGGGTTCGGCGTGGTCTGGGCTTGGGTTTCGTGCTTGTTGCTTGAGGATTAAGGGTTTGGATTGAGGGGTAGGATTTTAGGGTTTAGGAATTGAGGCTTTAGGGATTAAGGGTTTAGGGATTGAGGGGTAGGATTTTAGGGTTTAGGGTTTAGGGAGAATGTAGCGTTTCAGTTTGGGGTTCACGTTTTCAGAGTGTCTTCTTTGGGAGCAACCCTGAACCTTAAATCCTAAACCGTCTTCATTTTACAAGATGGATACACTTTACACTTTTTGGGATAATATTACCCACTACAAAAGGAAAAGTGTACACTCTTTGGGGCTTATGAACTCAGCAACTAAGGATAGATCGCTGTTCAGTTTGGGACTGGGCTTTGGAGTACCACACTTTAATACTTTTTTCTTACAGGAACCACTATGAAATAAAAGTTTATACTTTTTTCTCCCTGGTTACTTAAAAGCCCAGGGGAGTCTTGATGTTGAAGTCGATCTTCGCGGCCAGATCACATCGACTACAGCAGCCCTCGTCGACCGCCGGCTGCCGTGGCGCCGAGTTTGCCGAGGTCACATGCCCGGGGTCTAGACACACCACCCAATCGTTTCTGTAATGGTTTTATGCCTGTACATGTGTAGCATACGTGTAAGTAAGCAGATATGAGAAGATACACTTGCATGACATCATATATGTACAACTAGTACTTGTAGTATAACCATAAGACGTATAGATGTATGAGAAGATGTAGGTATACATACACATATCTGTGCACACTCTGTGTTCGTCGTTACGGATAGCCCTGCGCAGTCGCCCCAGCGTTGCCACTGCCGCCAGCAGCGCGCCAAGAGCCGCGGTTGGAGCGCCTCGGTCGTATGAGTGAAAATATCCCCTATAAACCTTACCCAAAGGGTTCCAGGTACTGTTATGGGGGATACTTTCTCAAACGATGATAAGGATTCCTCATCTTGAAACCGTACATTCTACTATATTGGTACTTTGGACCCTTTGGGTTAGCTAAACGGGACTGAAATATCCGCCAGATTTAATGAAAACGTATAATCATACCCCCTGACCTGAACCAGACGGGATTTAGAGTTTAGGGGTTAGGAATAATTCATGAATAATGTCCGCGAGCTTCAACTAACTGAAAGGGGTCACAGGGTTTAGGGTTTAGCAATAATTTCCCTTAGCCTCAATAAAAGGGATAGTATACTTGAAGGGGCAGGGGACTTAGTAAGTAGGTTATAAGTAGAGTTACAGTGCCCTGAATGGAGTTACCCGAATTATAACCCTACTTATAACCAACTTACCAAGTCCCCTGCCCCTTCAAGTAGAGATCCGAATACCCATGCCCTGAGGATTATTCATCAGGAGTCTACATTATCAATATGAGAGTTTCCGAAAATTGGGGTTACCTTATTTTGGGGTCCTTAAAATAAGGATCCTACTATTTAGGGTACTATATTAGGGTTCCCCTATTTTCGGAAACTCCCATATCCCTTCAGGGTCCCTATAGAACTGTACCCTGACCCGCCCTTTTGTAGTTAGTTTCAAGGGCCCTGTATCATTAGTTGAGGAAATTCTGGGTTCACACTGAAGCCCTAGGTGAAACCCGGAACTGTCACGCCCTAAGAACTTTTAAACCGTGCAATCATTCAAATTCTTACGTAATTCAGAGCCATGACACCCTATCAAGCCCTCAAGCAAAAGCAAAACTTTCTATAAGAACCCCAGCGACTCATTTCGTGAACCCTTCTTTGTTGCTATTGTAGTGTGATTGCAAGAACACTGATCATGAAATTACTGGTTTTGGGTCTGCTGGGTACTTTAACGCTGTAGATCGTTGATCGAAGGTCTTAGATCATCATGGCAAGTGTTGGAGTGCATCAACTCTACTTCACTCCTATACTAGACGGCTGAGTACTTGCATACTGCCTATAGTCTCCATTGTAGTTCCTTTTTTGGGTTTAACCAATTATATATTAAGGATCCTATAAGGTAACCCAAAAAAGGAACTACAATGGAGACTATAGGTAGGGACGTATTCCTTAGACCCTATAAACCCTAAGGTCCTTTCAGTGTCTCATTTCGTCATAGCTTTAAAAGTTTCGGACGAAGGTTCCAAGGTGTCGTCGGCATGTTCTATCATGTACTACCTTAACCCTGAAGAACCTACCTTTTTAAGGACTTATATAAGGAAATCATAAGAAGGAACCCTAAATTTGTAGGTTCTTCAGGGTTAAGGTACTATTTGGAGCTCAGGGTCCGGGGTGGCTCAGGGTTTAGGGCCTTTAGGGTGTAGGGTTTCGGATTTAGGGCTGAGGGTTGAGCGACTTCAGGGCTCCATCTATATTATGAAGGCAGGTTTAGGGTTTAGGGTTTAGAACTGAGGTGTAGCTTTAATGCAGTGATGGTTAAGAATATCGGGCGCGCGATGGAAACGCAGTTTCGTCGAGGGCTGGCTACCAAAACGCGTGTTGCTCAATAACACCCGTCCTTCCCTCCTGTCTACTAGAACGCAGCATACATTGAAGCTTTCAAAGCCTCTTGTAATCCTCGTCGTTTCAACTCAAACTCAAAGCCCCAATCCTGAAGCTCATCTTCAGCAACCGGAGCCTGTAGGGGCCGAAATTGCTGCCACTACTATTCCTGAGGGTTCCGTACTATACCTAGAGTATGAGTATAAGCTACCCAAAACCCTATTTCTGCTTACTAGGGCCCATAAAATCAAAATACCTAAGCTACCCAAAACCCTATTCTAATTTCCAAGGCCCCTACATTACCCCAAAGCCCCATCACTCTCCACCCGAACCCTAAACCTGATAAGGAGTCCTTGCTGTTTAAGGGGTTTAGGGGTGTAGGGGTTGGGGGTTTGGGGTTGTTTAGTGCAATGAAGTATGACATGCTTCAACACAATGACGAAAGCTGTAGGAAAAAATAGATCATGTAAGATAAACGACAGATGAGGCTCGCCCACCAACTTCTTACCACGCGGCAGAAGCTCGGTGATTGTTAGTCTCCGATGTCAGTTGCAGCTTAATTTGGGTACTGGGCTCTGTTAATACTGTTAAGCAGCTTACGTTAAGGTGCCATGATAAGGGGACATAGTGTCTACTGTATCTCTGCATAAATGCATGGGTACATGCGCACATACATACCGCAATATTTACATACGTACAACATACATACATACATACATACATGCATACATGCATACATGCATACATGCATACATGCATACATGCATACATGCATACATGCATGCATGCATGCATACATGCATACATGCATACATTAATACATACATACGGCTTGAACACATACATACATCCATACATAGATACATACATACATACATACACACATAACCACCCATGCGCACATCCATCCATCCATCCATCCATCCATCCATCCATGCATGCATGCATGCATGCATGCATGCATGCATGCATGGGGGAGTTGCTTACATGCTGCATATACATACGTACCCGTTTAAAGACATGTATACATGTGCTCTATACTTGAGTAATTATAAGTATTTACATGTGTACGTACGTACGTAGGCACGTGCATATACATGTAGAGATGCATATGCATATGTGGATATCTGCTATCGTTGTTTCAATGTTTCAATCATTACGCTGCGAAGCCTTACTAGTGGTGGTAGTACTAGTAGTAGTAGTCGTAGTAGTAGTAGTAGTAGTAGTAGTAGTAGTAGCAAGAGTAGTAGTAGTAGTAGTAGTAGTAGTAGTAGTAGTAGTAGTAGCATTGGTAGCAGCAGCAGCAGTAGCAGTAGCAGCAGTAGTAGCAGTAGCAGTAGCAGCAGTAGTAGTAGTAGTAGTACCTTCTGTTGGTATTCTTGCTACTACTTGCCGTTTTATTGAATTATTCCTGCGGGCTGTGGGCCACGAATCAGATACTTCGGCCTGGGTAATTTCTGTCGGTCCCGACCTTCTCAAGGAGGTTCTACTTGCAGAATCCGGATACTGGGGCGCAGGGGTTTGGGGTGATAGGCTCCAGGTTTCAAGGGGCTTCAGGCGGATCAACTTCAGTCGTTTGTCTTGGGACTCTGGTCTGTGACGCTTGTAGATACGGCTGTAGTTTTAATATATGCCAGACATCTCCCAATTTTTGAAATTCGTCTTATATAAACCCTGAATACCACAGGTCCTGCAGCCCTAGACCCTATTCCCTACTAAACCTGAAACCCTAAAGACCCGAGTGACCCTAAATTCCTAAACCCTTAACTCCCCAACCCCTAAACCCCTCAACCCGAAACTCTAAAGCCCTAAAGACCTAAACCCTAAACCCAAGGACGGCCTCCGTGACTGGGTGCTCCAAAGACTCGGCGAACTTTCGGAGTCGGTTGAGGACGGGCCTAAACCCTAAACCATTAGGGAGCCTCAAAATTGATGGCGGCTTTAGGGTTTAAAGTTGAAGGCTTCAGAGGGTTGTGCTTTTGGGGTTTGGGGGTAGGGTTCGGGGTTATGGGTTTTAGGCTTTCGAGCTCGAGGGCTTTGGGTTTTTTTAGGGCAAGGGTCCAAAGTTGCCGACAAATCGGAGACCTGGGTTCAGGGTACTTGAAGGGGCAGGGGACTTAGTAAGTAGGTTATAAGTAGAGTGATAAGTGCCCTAAATGGAGTTACCCTAATTACAACCCTACTTATAACCAACTTACTAAGTCCCCTGCCCCCCTTCAAGTAGCCGTCTAGGTTAGAATTTTGGGCGAGCATAGGGTCATCAGGTACTTCAATTCAAACCTTTTAGGATTAGGCAGACAAACAAACCTAAACCCTAAACCTGGAGCCTGAACCCTAAACTTTAGCCCTAAACCCCAAACCTTAAACCCCAAACAAAGCCTGAACGAAATCTCAAACCACAAACCTTAAAGTCGTCACTGTATCGAGGGTTTCAGTTGTGCAGCTCGAAAAAGCGGATGAATACAGAGTCCTGTGACACTGGCTCTTCGGTTGTTGGGTCCCCTAGAAAAGGCGAAGTGTTGTCAAGAAAACTCCAGTAAAGAGTTCATTGGGGGTCTGGGGTTTGGAGTTTCAGGTTTCACATCTTACAGCAAGGGTTATGGTTTGGGTTTAGGGCCAAACAACATCGTGCCCCTGTCGCAGAAGCAGTTTGACTTCATCCGGGCTCAGTTGGATGAGATGCGGGAAGGGCTCCCTGGCTGACTCGTTACGGTTTGTCAATTGCTTAATGCTCAGAGCTCCACTGGCAGAGTTTATGGTTAGGGTTAGGGTTTGTTGGGGTCCGGTTTCGGATCTTTATTGGGGTTTGAGATGCAGACCCACCACAATACACGACAACCCGTACTTTTGTTGCAACTATGCCGTGTGGTCTGGGATTTACCTAATAACGTTGGCCACATAGGAGCTTGAATACTTCGCAACATTGTTTGTACAACGAAGTCCTGCAAGCTCCAAGTAACAGCCACATCTTTACCGAGCATGTGCCCAAAGCCGCCTGTTTTTCACCACTGCATCGCCCTCATCTTGGACAGTGCAGAGAGAACTGCTGTAGATGTGACAGAACCAGCGTAAATCCGGAGCAAACCGGACCGAAACTCTTCGTTGAAACCATGAATGAACGCCGGGGTTTCATTCTTTCAGGGTTTAGGGTTTAGGGTCTCTCCATGGGTCTACATGCCCACATGTCAGCGCTTTGCTAGGTACGAAGTTACAGTTTGTACATATTCGCTGCCGACTTGGACCCGTAAGGTCACGGTCAACCCACATGAATCCTAAACCCTAGATTAGATGCCGATGCTGAGGCAAGAGACAGAAATTCAGCAAGTTCGGACTGAATTCAAGCAGAGCCAGGACCTACCGCAGAGGCGACATGTGCATGTTTTGGTGATTTAGGAAGTTTTGGGTTAGGGTATTCTGGAGCATTCAGGAAGTTTCGGCATAGGGTTTGAAGGTACAATTAGTGTAATGAAGGGCCCTAAATAATGACAAAAACTATTCTGGGGATTCCATATTATACTTATAGTATAGTATACCCCAAGACCCTATTGCTATTATTAAGGCCCATAATATGTTATGAAGCCTAGGGCTTCAGAAAACTGAGGGCTCATGCAGCTCAGCGTTCTGGACGGTCACGGTCGCGGTCATCGGCTTGCCCACCACCGAGTGCTTGTATCCCGGTCGCCTCTGAGCTTGCATTTATGGACGGCGTGGATCTTCTGCAAGACACCGCGTGAAGAGCAGGATTCGGTGCGCCTTACGAATGATTCGGAAGGGCAGAACAATCAAAGCCTAGCTGCTGTTGGATATTCTGTCCCGAATGGAGAAGGTAATTCAGCCTCGATCAGTTCTGTGCAACCAGAAGGACGACTTGCCCAGCATAATATTCCGGGATCGATGCAGCCGGACAGGATTGCTTCTGCGCTCCTAAACACCGGAATATACAGAACAACAGAAAGCCTAAACCCCCTAACACTGAAACCTAAATCCCTAAACCCCCAAACCCGAAAGTCCCCGAACATTGAAACCTCGATCTAAGTCCTGTAGCCTGGATTTCTAGCTTACTTGGTTCCACCCTGTAGGCTAGCAGCTCCAAAAATACAACTCTTAATGCTTCAAGACCCATGACTTTCCCGAACGCCTACCCGTAGCCGAAAAGATTTACCTTGTTAGGGCTCATTATGACAATTTCTACAGTATGTATAGTTCCTTAAAAAGGTTTGTCTTTTGGGCACGTGTAGGTTTAGGATTTGAGGGCTCTGGTTGATTCAGGGTTTAGGGTTTTGGGCTAGCTTTGTCTGCAGCGTTTTCTCTTGAGCGGTTCTCTTGAGGATTTTCAGGGTTTTTAGGGGCTAGGGCTGTAGGGTTGAAGTTTTGTGGCCTTTGCGAGCGCTAGGGTTTAACTCCTACACTGCCTACACTGATGATAAGCCTCTTTATAAAAATACCCAAGATCCTAGCCCTGCCCATAGGCTCCGTTGTAGTTCCTTTTGGGGATTGCCTTATAGGGTTCTGCAATGTAGCTTATCGGTAAACCTGGAGGCACAACAGCCGAATTCCTCATCTCTAATCTAAACAATAAACTTCCTTCCGCCACAGGCCCTAAGCCCACCTGGTTCGGGCTCAGATGAATGAACAGCCAGTGAACAGCAATCCCTCAGTGAACAGCAATCCCTCAATACTCCGCATGTAGTTGTGCTATCGGATCCTAAATATTCTGCTTGAAAGTATGAAGTCCCATATACAGGGACCCCAAAAAGCACATAAGCATAAGCATTTTAAAGGGATATCCCTACCTTATTGGGCTTCATTATTTTTGCTTATGTGCTTTTTTGGGGCCCTAAAGCAAATTTGAGATCATGGAAGCCAGGGAGCGAGCTGCAACGGAGGGAGCGATGGACCACGTGAAGGAGTCGGGAGGGTAATGTAGGAACCTGATTAAGAAACCCTGGTCCTTTGTTATGGTTCCTTTAAAGGGGACTATAAGGGTTAGTATATGGGATCTATAAGGGTACTATAATCATGTAGGAACCTGAATAAGAAACCCTGGCCTTATAACCCCCCAAATAGTAGGATTCATATAAGGAGCCCTAATAAAGGCCCTGCAGGGTTTCTTAATCAGGTTCCTACAGTATGTGGACGGGATGGGTTTCAGACTCCGGGCTTTGCGGTTATCAGTTTACGGCTAGCGAAATGGTCCATGAGCGGAGGTTTAGAGTGGTGAAATCGGGGGTTTTGGGGCTCAAGATAATAGCATCTTTCCCATCATGGGATCTTTAGGTACCAGAATCCTGTGGTGTTCATCGGCTCTATTGATGTTTAGTGTGTTGCAAGCCGGGTGTGTCACTGTGGTTTGTGGTTCGTTGCAAGCTGGTATTGTCGGCGGACGGGCATTTGGGTCTCAGAGCAGAAGTCAAGCCCTAAACCCTAAACTTCAAGCCCTCAACTCTGTCGCAGATTCTCCCAAGTGGCTCTTGGGAAGGATTCGTGGCTCTCGCGTGGGGGTACGGGAAGGGCTTGGCGACACATTCCTGGGATTCGAATGAAGCGGATCCGCCTGGACCGTGCTCCTGACAGCTCGAGGATCACTGGGGACCATGGCTGGAGAAGGACGACCAGACCCCATAAAACCAGCCCGGTGAAGCTCCCCAAGCAGTGGGAATCCTCACAGAAGAGGAAACGGCCGAGGCCCGAGCGGCTGAGGCCGAGAGAGACAAGCAACGAGCAGAAGAAGACAAGGGGAGTGAGACTGCAGATGTCCCGCCAGCAGCAGAAGCCGGAGGCCTCTCAGTCAGAGACCTCAACGGGTTGCTTCTCGAGCACTTGACCTCGACTGTGCCAAGGAAGCCGCCTGCCGTCAGAGGAGAGGTGTGCTCATCCGTCAGGAGAGATCTCCTGCCCTTGGTCCGCGACGTGAAATTTTGCGGTGTCTACCGACCCGGAAGCTTCTGACGGGCCATGTGAAACGTTGCAGAGTCATATTAGGAGCTTGAGGGTTTGGGGTTTAGGGCTTATTGGTTTATTGGCATAGGGTTTAGGGTTCTGGTAAGCTTAAGGGCTTATAAGGTTTCGCCGGCTGCTTGCTAGTTGAATGGGGCTTTCAATTCTATAGATCCGGAAATGTCTTGTAGTATTGCATCGACCCCTGTGGATAGGCTACTGACTAAGTCCCTATATCGTAGAAGCCCAAAAGTTGGAAACCCAATAGCTTCAGTCCTTAAAAGTAATGTATAAGGAATCCCAGCACTATGTGGCCTTAATCCGGTTTCGAACTTTATGGGGCTTACATACTGTAATACTATAGCAAGACAGGTAAGCCCGTAAACCACGGAACTACACCTATTGGATGTAGGTAGTTAGTAAGCCTTGGAGCCAACTGCAGAGAATTTTTATGGTAAGGTCTTGTGTCATCATTCCCATGTGAGGAAGTCCTGATGCCAAGAACCCATAATAGCAATCAGAAACCTGTTCGTCTGCCTTCGGTGGCGGCACGGCCTCGAACCGATTGCCAACATCGTGCCTGTCGCAGAAGCGGCTTGACGCCTTCCACGCTGAGCTGACTGAGTTGCGGGAAGGGCTACCTGACTGGCTGTTCAGATTTGTTTGCTGCTGCTTGCAGCATCCTGCAGCTTCAGTTTCAAAGTATATTGTGCAGTGTAATGGTTTTGTTTTCCCGGTTCGCCAAGCCCAAGTTTCTACAAACCCAAACCCTGAGATTCCCACGCTCAGGCAAGAGAAGGAGGTTCAGCGATTTCGGGCTGACCTCAAGCAGAGCGAGGACACGTCGAAGAGGCCATGTTGTTTGGGGTGCACGCACCGTTCTGGAAGCTTCGGTTTTGGGGCTTTAGAGGTACAGGGTTTAAGAAGCCTTTGGTTTTAGGGTGGGTTCGCAAGTTTCAAGTTGAGGAGACGGGGCCAAGGTTTCGGGTTGAAAGGCTTAGGCGCTTGGCTGGAAGGTTTGTGCTGTGCTTTTGCGATGTGGGGCCGCAGCATGTGGGTTTGTGGCTGTAGAGTATCTGGCTTCAGAGTATCAAGGATAGCATTTCCAATGGTACTGGGTTGAGGGCTGTGTGAAGCCATGGCTTTGGAGTTGAAAGGGTCAAGATGCGGAAGCCTTGACTGGGAAGCACAGAATGATGAATGATGTAGAACATGATCCGGAGCTTCAAACTTCAGAACGCCTCCAGCCCAAGCCTCCGAACCCTACTAAGCCACCCATACTTGGAGGTTCATGGGTAGTTATAAGTAGGATTATAAGTAGGGTAACTGTACTTATAACCCATATTAGGGGACTTCTAACCCCACTTATAACTACCCCTGAACCTCCAAGTACTCTGAACCCTAAACCCTAATGCCCAAACCCCTAGCCCTAAACCCCGAAGCAGAAATCCATTGCACTCCAAAGCCCCGTACTCTCATGTGGGTGGTTGTCAAAATTACGGCCCCTTTTTGGGTCCCAAGTATACTACGGAACCTATTATTTAGGGTACCCCAGAAGGGACCCTAATTTTGACAACCACCCGGCTTGAGGGCGCAAGCTGCAGCGGAGGGGGCGCTGCGCAATGTGAAGGAGCTGGAAGAATTTGTGGCCAGGATGGATTTAAGGCTGAGGCTAGGTAGGGCTTTGGGGCATTTCATATTTTCCCTTATTGGGCTTAAGAGGATCTTATTTACCAATATTTTTCAAAGGCTTTTAAAGCTCCACCTAGGAGGGGAGCTAGGACTTCTTGGGGCTTTGGATGAAGGTTGAGGCTTAGGGTGCAAGCATCCTTGCTGTCAGGGCCCTCATCATGAGATCCCTAAACCCTAAACCACCAGGGACCCGGGGATCCTCCGTGTGATAGTCTACTTGGAGGTTCATGGATAGTTATATATAAGTAGGGTTATAAGTAGGGTAACTATACTTATATCCCATATTAGGGGACTTATAACCGACCCTACTTATAACTACCCCTGAACCTCCAAGTAGGTTTGTGGTCGTGTGGTGCGGGGCTTCTAGTCTTTGGGGCGTTGCGTTGCTGTCCTGTTGTGCTTATAAGCCTTACCTTCTGGCTTGGTATTGCAACTCCCTAGCCAAGGGTCCAAGTAACATACCCTAGCAGCACCTCTATAGGAAGCCCTTTCACGCAAAATCCCGAAGCACCAGAACCCCGATCCCCCTAAACCCTAAGCCCTAAGCCCTAAACCCTAAACCCGAAACTGCCGAGAGCAAGCTGACCCCGCGGGCGTCAGAACGGTGAGGGAGGGTAAAGCCTCCCACACCAGCACTGTTGCCTCGATGCCGCCAAAGGAATCTGGGGCCCTGCCCTGCCCTGTCCCCCCCTGCCCCGCCCTGCCCTGCCCTTGCCCTGCCTTGCCCTGCCNCGGCCGGCACAGGCCGCGAGGACCCACAACCCGACACCAATCCATCTCAGCAGTTCTTCGTTGTGCAATGTGGTTATTTATGTGTCGAACAGTGAGTGCGAGGCGTGGGTTTTTTTGATGGAAACCCGTGCTTTTTTATCGAACGGCCGGCACAGGCCGCGAGGACCCACAACCCGACACCAATCCATCTCAGCAGTTCTTCGTTGTGCAATGTGGTTATTTATGTGTCGAACAGCGAAAGGAAGCAGAGAGCAAGAAAGGGGGGTTTGGGGCGTGAACCCTAAACCCTAATTGAGAATAGTTGGGGTGGTTGGGGCGGGACTACATGCTGACGCAAGCGCGCGATAAGTGGCATTTCTAATTTCTAAAGAAGCGCACCCACCGCGCGCACACTGTCTACACACCCTAAACCCTAAGCCCTAAACCCTAAACCGCAACCGAAGCCCCCGAAGCTCCCAAAAAACTCCGAGGTCACGGCGAACGTCTTCGACCACTCGGCTTTCAGGGATCTCAAAGCACAGGTCCGTGAGGCCGTGAGGCGACGTGCCCGCATGGGGGGTTGTTATAAGCTAGTTGCATATATATATATATATGTATGTATAAGCATACATAGTACCTATATGTATACAATAATATATGTGTATAAGGCATACGAATCATAGTAATTGTAGTAGTAATGATGATAATGATCATGATAACAATTTTAGTAGTAGCCGTTTTGTTTTCGGGATTTTTGGGGTTTGGGGGATCCAGTGCGTGCTTAGGTACCTGGACGATGAGAGCCAGCGCCTTGGGGGACGGCTGGAGTTCCAGTCCCAGCAGCTCCAAGTTGCCTCTTCGGCTCAAGACTCCCGGGGGCCTTAGTACCTGAACCCCATAAACTCTAAAGTTCGATACTTTAGGGCGTTTGGGTTTAGGGTTTAGGGACAAGGGTATAAGGGTCTTTTTAACTAAGGGAATAAGGGTGTTGTTCAACTTTTATTTTTTTTAGAAAAGGGTTTCAGGGTCTACTTTACTGGGTTTCTATTGTACACTGGTCATTGCAAGCGAACAGTATTATGATTTTTGCGGGTTCTACATTCAGATGTTTTGCAGGACAAGGAAACAACACAACGTGCTTACAACCCCAAGCCCAAACCCGAACACCATTTCTGAAACCCTCACCCTTCCTCCTTGCTACGAAGACCCGAAACCCATGCGAAAATGAGCTGGAGATAACTAGAAAACCCAACTGCGCAGATGAAACGCTACACCCCAAGCCCTGTTCCTAAGGCGCCACCAGAGCCTGCATCTAATTCTCTGATATAGCCAACCCCCTAAACCTTAAACCCGTAAAAGTGTAGGAACCTGATTAAGAAACCCTGGTCCTATAACACCAAAATAGTAGGATTCTGACAAGGAACCCTCCTGTGTGTCCAGGGTTTCTTGATCAGGTTCCTACATTATTATAGTATCCTTATAGATCCCGTATAGTAACCCTTATAGACCCCTGTAAAGGAACCCTGAAAAAGGCCCAAGGTTTCTTAATCAGGTTCCTACATTAGTGTGGCAGGCCGTATTTCAGGCTTTCTTATGTTGGGCTCACCAGACAGGGTTTATAGGGTCTGGGGGCTAGGGTTGAGGTTTAGAGGTTTCGGGTTGAGGTTCAGGGGTTTAGGGTTGAGGTTCAACCTTCAGCCCTAAGGCCGTAGACCCTACAAACCCTAGAGCCTGGGCTTTGGAGTACCATACGTTAATACGGTTTTTCTTAAAGGAGCCACTACCTAAGCCCCCAAGAGTAGGTAAAATTATGGCTCAACATCTACAAAAGGCTATTATTCTATGTACTTTTGGGGTCCAGGTATGACATGAAAGTTTATGTTTTTTCTCCCTGGTTGCTTTATAAAAGCCCAGCGGCCCTATGAACCCTAACTCCGAAAACCCAGTTCCAAGTTCGAAGTACTTCGGTACTTCGGGCTCGATACCCTACACCCAAACCCCTAGAGCCTGAACCTTTTAGCCCCTAAACCCTAAAACCTGAACGCCTAAACCCCTAAAGCCTTACCCCCTAGACCCCCAAAACCCCCAAAGCGTAGCCAGGTAGTCACGAAGACCGTGAGCCAGGCTCAGAAAGACCCCGGGCTGCTTTTCTTAGATCCCCAATACCCAACCCAACCTTTAAACTTTTTGGGTTGTTATAGTTTAGTAGGAATCGGAAAGTTTATCATTTTATTTCTGCGGCGTATTGAGGGAGTAAGTCTTGGGGTTCAAGGATTTTCGGCGTTTAGGGTTTGCTTGGACCCTTAAGAAACCTTCCTTTTTAGGGCTCCTTGATATGATTTCCTTGCGTGGGTCCTTGGGGAGGTTGGTTTCTTCGCGGTCCAGGTAGGGCGTCTGGGGTTTTGGGGCCTGGGGCTGTTAGGATTTTGGGCTTTGAAGGGCCCAGGGTCCAGGGCGTATAGGGGTTTTTGGGTTTTCGGAGTTAGGGCTTTAGGGGTTGAAGGTTTTAGGGTTTGGGGCCTGTAGGGTGTATAGAGGTTTTGGGGTTTTGGAGCTGTGGGGGTTGAGGGATTTAGGGTTACTGGGAGGTTCAGGGGTATAACTACGAGTAGGGTAACTATGTTTATAACCCATATTGGGGGACTTATAACCCTACTTATAACTACCCGTGAGCCTCCAAGTAGGGTGTAGGATTCTTCGGGCTTTGGAGGCGCGAAGGTAGGGTCTTTGTGCGTTGCATCGGCTATGTCCGGGCCAGCCGGTTTGGAAGGTTCTGGAATGAGGTTCGGGAAGTGGTGTTTTTTTTTTGCTGTGGCCCCGCCGGGTCTTTTTAGACCCGATGTATTACCCCAGATATTTTTTTTTATTGTCTAAAAAGACCCGGCGGGGCCGCAGCAATAAAAAAAACACNAGCGCAACAAAAAAAAAAACACTTTGCACACCCGGGGCCGACAGCAAAAAAAATTCTAGAAACCAATGACGCGGGGCACGAGCAAAAAGGGGCCACAACAAAAAAAAAACACCCTGGCCTGAGGTTCGTAGGAGATACATATACCCCCAAAGCTTGCAAAATGTAGGTTACGGCCCAAGAATTTCGAGTAGAACCCTGTAAACAGCACAGGACGTGACATCCGTAGGTACTTTGCTAGAGGACCCCGGGTTCGGACTGCATGGCCTTCGGATGGAGGGTAGGGTTCAGGGCTTGGCGTACCGATGCCCTGAATTGCAAGACTTGTCCAATGATCCTGTTTGATGGTTCGGATTCTATCATCCGGAAAGAAGGTGGCCAACAAAATAAGGGTATTATTATTATAGATGAAGTAAAGTCCAACGCCGTTTTGAAAGGTAGAGGGCACATAAGCCGCCATGTTACTTTCCTGGTTTCCTTGCAGGTTCAAGACATTTCGGATGATTCCATCGGGACAGGGAAGGGATAATCAATGATGTCGGTCCTGCCGGCGACCATGCCGAGAACACCGGTACGTACAGGGTCTTTACAACTTTATACATCATACTGCAGAAGGATGTTTGACATCGACTCACTGTCACGATGTGTTCATGCCTTGTGCGAGAATGCCCAAACCATAGGTATTGACAGCGTTTCGCCGGTTTCTGCAACACACTGCCGAATGGTCGGATGTTTGACATCTCTGCAGTCTCTGCATCTGACTGACGGTATTCACAAGCTTTTTGCCCGCGCGACACAGCACTCAGCCATTATGGTGTTGGCGATGATGATGGATATGATGACGACTGCAAAAAAGTGATAATAGCCGAGTGAAACCTTGTCGAACTTACAATAGTTGCCGGTGGGCGCTGCAACCCTGTTTTTTTTTGCGTAATCCGTGCTACATGAAATCTCGGTGTCGGACACTGTTAATTGCAAAGTAACACGGCTCCGGACGCGCCCACACCCTTCTAAAATCTTCATTTACTCTAACATTCACTCCTCCAGCATACCCTTGGATACCCAGAACACAAACCGCTCAACACAACCAAGACCCCCCCCCCTAAAGTGCTTAGGCCTTCAGGGTGTGTCGTGGGCTTCGGGGATTTAGGGTTTGGGACTTTCCGGTATTGACGTTTAGGTTTTGGGGTCTTCGGGGACGTTCCTTTTGAAGTGTATGATCCACAAGTATGAGCCTGTAATCTGAAACTAGCGCCTGGTGTCCAGAACCACAGACTTCCATTAAAGCCCTGAGCCATAAAGTCCGCGGTCCTTCTAATCTTAACCCTCAACTCCTAACCGTAAATTCCTGAACCATAAGTTCCTTAACCCTAAACTCCAAAACCCTAAACTCCTACACCTAAAACCCCTAAACCCTTAAACTCTTCGAGTAGAAGCCTGAAAGTTGGAACATGGCTTTCGGAGGATTGGTGCTAGGATCCCCTATACTCTACCTTAAGGGCATCAGGATATTGATGTTCCAACTTTCTGGCTTCTACTATAACCCCTAAGAGCCGAGGATTTCAAAGACCTGGAACTGCGACTGATGCTTCAGTCTTTGGTTGCCGGCACCTTCGCGCTGAAGGTCCCATCCATGCGACTTGGCAGCTCAGGCCTAGTGTTTGGGGTTTAGGGGGTATGTCATGCAATCAAGTATCTGATTAGATCGTAGTTAGTAAGGATCGGTCGTTGTAGTCCCCCGATTAGCTGTAGTATAATTACCCCCGTTTTTAAGGCCACTATATATACTATAAAGCGTCGCTATAAAACTGCTTTATTGGAGTACATCCAGCACCACAAAACCCCGCGCTAGTGATTTCGGCTAGCACTCCGACACCGCCCAGCACCCTTTGATGGGCCCTGATAGTCTCCATCGTCTCTAACGTGGCTATAACTCCGGCTGTAATGGATGGTAGTTGCGGGCTTTTCTAGACTACGCTTGGGGCTGAAAGGCTTGGGTTAGCTTCGCCTGGAATTCGGCAGGCGTTCTTCCGAATTGAAGGTTCAGGTTTAACCTTAGCCGTAGCGCCATAAACCTGCGCGCAAAACCCTTCAAGTATATAGGGCTTAGGGTAGAGCTTCGGCTTCATACGCCATCCGGGGAATCTCTGGGGTTCGGAATCTCAGCACAGCAGGTCTCCACTGGTCTATGCTTCGTGGTTGCTTGAAGCGTCTGTACCGGAGCTCCTAAGTTTCTGGGCTCTGGAGTACCATACTTTAATGTTTTTTTTCCTTAAAGGAACCCTTATGAAATTTGGGGTTTAGGGTTTAGGGTTTCGGGTTTAGGGGTGCTAGGGTTGAGGGACTTTAAGGTTTTACCTATAGTCTCCATTGTAGTTCCTTTTTTTGGTTAACCAAAATCTCTATTATAGGATCCTAACCATAAAACTGGTTAACCAAAAAAAGGAACTACAAGGGAGACTATAGGTAGGGCTAAGTTTCTGGGCTCTGGAGTACCATACTTTAATGCTTTTTTTCCTTAAAGGAACCCTTATGAAGTCTAGGGTTCAGGGACTTTGGGGTTTAGGGTTTAGGGTTTCGGGTTTAGGGGTGCTAGGGTTGAGGGACTTTAAGGTTCTACCTATCGTCTCCCTTGTAGTTCCTTTTTTTGGTTAACCAAAATCTCTATTGTAGGATCCTAACCATAAAACTGGTTAACCAAAAAAGGAACTACAAGGGAGACTATAGGTAGGGTTTAGGGTTTAGGGACAGAGGTGTGCAGATGTGGCAAGCGTGTGTAGGTTTGAGGTTTTAGCTGCGTCTCTGATCTCTAGACCCTCCACCATCAGGAGCACAGCGCACAGCACTCCCAATCGTGTACGACATTTCGCAACAACACGGGGATTTTCAGGTTACAATTTTGGTATGTTTAGGGAGTATGCAGGGGCTTCCTGTTAACATTTTCTAATCTTTCAGACCCTCCGGGGCTGCGAGTTAGGATCCTGAGCCTGGGTCGCTTTCCGATGCTAGGAGGACCCCGAACAATTCTAGGTTTCAGGGTTCGGGTTGACTGTTTGGTGTTTGGGGTTTAGGCTTCGGAGCTGCTTCTTGTGATTTTGGTTGAAGCCACCCCCCATGAAAATGCGATCACGCCTGCAACGATACTCAGAGCCCTGAAATTCTGAACCCTAAACCCTAAAACCCCAAACCCTAAAAGCCTGAAGCACCCTAAACCCTAAAAGCACCCAAAACCCTAAAACACTAAAACCCGAAAAACCCTAAATCCCTCAACCCGCCTTTTCTTTGGATCGCGAAGCCGTCAACTCGGCCTTTGAGGGCTTTGGTATAGGGTTTAAGGTGTAGTGTTGTTGGGTGTTTAGTATAGGTGATTGTAGGGTTTTTCTGGGTTTCGGGGTTTAGGGTATAGGGTTTAGGGTGTAGTGTTGTAGGGTGTGTAGTATAGGTGATTGTAGGGTTTCGGGGTTTAGGGTTTAGGGTGTAGGGTTGTGACAAGAGTTTAGGTCCTGTTCGGGTTGTGACAAGAGTTTAGGTGATTTTAGTGTTCAGGGGTTTAGGGTTTAGGGTTGTGACAAGGGTTTAGTTAGGGTTTAGGGGTTCAGGGTTTAGGGCGGGGGGGAGGGGGTCCAGACTTTAATAGGGTCTAGCTAGGGCTCAGCGTCAGCGTTGGAGACAGAGTGTTGCATGTACATGTGGGAGTTTCCGAAAGTGAGGGACCCTCATATCGTACCCGAAATAGTAGGATCCTTACTATAAGGACCCCAAAATAAGGCATCCCAAATTTTCGAAAACTGAAATTTCAAAACCCTTTATAGAAAAAAAACCTTTATAGAACCCTTATAGATCCCTTTAAGGAAGGAATCCTTATAGTACCCTTATAGCAACCCTTTAAAGGAACCCTAAAGTACCCCCTAATTTTCGAAAACTTCCAATCTGTGTCCGGTGCCTTGATATTCATAGTACTCCGTTTATCGAAGGTACCACAGAAGGTCCCTAAAACAAAGCTTCACTTTTCTGATATGAAACATATCCTTCAGATAGCCAAAAGCGGCTTTGCGGACACCGTAAACTCTAAGACTGAAGCGGTGCATAACCCAGCGCCCTGAATCAACCCCTTTGTGGACTTGTGCTTTCTACAGTTTCTGCGCAAATCATGTCGATTACGCTGGAAGTTGGCCTGCTCAGTGGCAAGACAGCCATTGTGGAAGTGGGTTTGCATGAGGATGTGAAATCGTTACAACGTCGGTCGGAGATCGCACTTGGAGTTAAAAGAGGGCGGTTGCTGGACTCGTCCGGAAACGTTCTTCCCACATGCGTGCCAATCGAAGAGGTGATGCTGAAGACGGGTGATTCATTGACCTTGCATATAAGCGCAATTCAAATTCAATCCACGTGTAGCGCTTTTGCTGCTATTCTCGGCGATGGATCAGTCGCGACCTGGGGTCATGTTGACTGTGGGGGTGACAGTAGTGCTGTCCAGGGACAGTTGAAGAATGTGAAGCAGATCCAAGCCACTGACCGTGCTTTCGCTGCCATTCTTGGCGATGGATCGGTCGTGGCCTGGGGTCATGCCGACCATGGCGGTGACAGTAGTGCCGTGCACGGTCAGCTTAGGAATGTGCAGCATATCCAAGCCTCTTTTTGTGCTTTTGCTGCCATTCTTAGCGATGGATCGGTCGTGACTTGGGGATATGCCGCCGGCGGTGGTGACTGTCGCGCTGTGCAGGCACGGCTGAGGAATGTGAAGCAGATCCAGGCCACTGACAGTGCTTTTGCTGCCATTCTTGGCGATGGCTCGGTCGTGACCTGGGGTCATGTCGGCTATGGCGGTGATTGTAGTGCTGTGCAGGGTCAGCTTAAGAATGTGCAGCATATCCAAGCCTCTTTTCGTGCTTTTGCTGCCATTCTTAGCGACGGATCGGTCGTGACCGGGGGACATGCCGCCGCCGGTGGTGACCGTCGTGTTGTGCTAGATCAGCTTAGGAATGTGCGGCAGATCCAAAGCACTGCGAGTGCATTTGCTGCCATTCGTGGCGACGGATCCATCGTAACTTGGGGTTTCGCTGATTGTGGTGGTGACAGTAGTGCTGCAGCAGATATGCTTGCGTCGCTCGATCTTTAGTCTGCGTGCAGAACGGCAGCAGCAGCACGGCACAAAATCTACACGGCGTCAGGATCTATGGGCTTCCGGCGTCCGGGATTTGAGGTTCTGCTGCCTTTGATATCTTTGTTGGTGACGTGTTTCAGACTTGCAGAACTGGCTTCAGGTTTTGGTGCGCAAGGTCTGCCGAACCGTCGGCTTGGTGTTGAGGTTTCGGAAAGTCGGGGGCTCTTTTTTGAGGGTCGTTGCATCCTATCTACTGTTAGTACCAGTACTATTACTTGAGAGTTTCTTAGTGGCCTTGGGATAATTACACCCCAACATACGCGAATGCCCTCTTCGAAATTGTTACTATACTGGGTTTCCCGGATCGTTGAAATGACCGCAAACCTAACACCTTAATCCTTTTGCTTCAAAACCCGTTATTGGCATATGTACATATATATATATGTATGCATGTATCATGTGTATATATATATGTCTATCTGGTGTTGGATGTACAAGACCCGAAACTTCAACCCCAAGACCGGATCTAAGACTCTTGTAATTCCAGAACAGCAAGCCCTAGTCCAGTCCATGGGATTAGGGTTTAGGGTTTAGGGGTCTAGTCCATGGGATTTAGGGTTTAGGGTTTAGGGCTTAGGGCTTTTTGGGAGTCAGGGTTCAGATCCCGAAAAAAAAACCCCTCACGCCGCAGATTACCGGGCCCCAATCCGAAAGTACATATATAGAGGAGTACTTTAAGGCCAGTATATACGAATTGGGTACATGGGCCCTTAGGGTAAGGTATATGTGTATGACTATTTGGTATTTGGCCCCTTAAAGGAGAGTCTCATCCCTCAAGCGGTCCCGAGGTTACATCCCAAAGTCCTAAGAACAGAGATTTCTATGTGCCGAACTCTCTTTGAGATCAGGAGGGAGTTTCCGAAGCCCCCC
>BGNK01003178.1:42362-78094 GCA_003297005.1 Symbiodinium sp. clade A Y106 | reverse complement strand
CACAAGCACCGGAAACAGAACCACACACACACACACACCCACGCACGCACGCACGCACGCACGCACGCACGCACACACACACACACACACACACACAACAGAACCAGCTGAGAACAGAACACCCAAACACAAAGGACACACAAACACCCACAAGCGTTTGGGCTTTCATGGGCTGAAACAGAAGCAGGGTCCTTCGGGCTGGGTCCTAGGGTCCCAGGGCGGCTTTGTGGGCTGTTTGGGCGGCTTTGGAGTCTTGGTGCGGGGTCTTGAGGTTGAGAGTGCTAATGCCAATGTTGTTCGGAAACAGGAGCAGGGTTCTGGGGCGGTTAGCTCCTGGGGTCCCAGGGCGGCTTCTGGGCGGTGGCTTTGGGAGTTATGCTTGACTGAGGGCAGCTGTCCAGTGGACCACTGCCCGAACAGTTCTGGTTTAAGGCTTACGGGCTCAAGGNCCCAGGGCGGCTTCTGGGCGGTGGCTTTGGGAGTTATGCTTGACTGAGGGCAGCTGTCCAGTGGACCACTGCCCGAACAGTTCTGGTTTAAGGCTTACGGGCTCAAGGCGGCGGATTTACAGCGAAGTTGATTGAGGGCAGCGGTCAGTGGAAACAGAGGCAGCTCAGTGTCCTGTGCTTGTCATTGTGAAATGCTTGCCGCGTCCCGCATGGGCCTTCCCTCCTAGGGCGGCTTTTTGGGTGGCTTCGCGGGGTTTGGGAGNTCCGATATGCAAGGGTTATGGATGACTCAATGCAGCGGTCCAGTGGACGACTGCCCGGTGTTATGTATGTTTAGTTTAAAAGCTCAGGGTCTCAGGGCATTTCTTTTACTTCGTTCGGGAATCGAAATTTTAAGATATAGGACAACGGCGGCTCAAGAGAAACTAACCAGGCAGTCAGTGGTTGCGGTTTTACTCAAGTTTTGAGGTTTCGGGCAGCCGTGCAAGAGACCATTAAAGATANCAACGGCGGCTCAAGAGAAACTAACCAGGCAGTCAGTGGTTGCGGTTTTACTCAAGTTTTGAGGTTTCGGGCAGCCGTGCAAGAGACCATTAAAGATACCCAGCCCGGAGAGGAGGATGCCATTTGAAGCCAGAGGGTTGGGTCCATGGAATTTGGTGCTCAATTTGGGGTTTGGGTTTACAGCGAACGGAACCTGATCTCTTATCATGGCCAACAACGCAGTTCTCATGACAGCTTTCAAGGTCCAACCCTACGATGAGCCCCAAAACCTGGCCCTTACTTCCTACAATTCAATCTAGAACCTAAACCGAAATAGCCTTTTCACCCCAATGCCATGACCTCTAAACAGGAAGCCCCTTAATGCCATGATTGGCAGCCCAGACAACTGGACTTCAATTCCGATAAAGGCCCGAGGATGATTTACTTAGTTTACATCATTATTCTAGTGGTGAGGGTGNGTCCAACCCTACGATGAGCCCCAAAACCTGGCCCTTACTTCCTACAATTCAATCTAGAACCTAAACCGAAATAGCCTTTTCACCCCAATGCCATGGCCTCTAAACAGGAAGCCCCTTAATGCCATGATTGGCAGCCCAGACAACTGGACTTCAATTCCGATAAAGGCCCGAGGAACTAAATGAATCAAATGTAGTAATAAGATCACCACTCCCACGTCCGTGGATCAGGGGACGAGAGGGGCTTACACGGAATTGCATTTAGTCAGCCAGACTCACTTAAGCCAAGGTTGAACTCAAACACAAGCACCGAAGCAGCCTAGAACCTACCCTTCTCCTCCAAGCCAGCCGAAGCTTCAATTTCTAGCCCACGGCCAGGACTCGATCGTGGGCGTGGATGGCAATGGGCGACGTCGTCGTCGTCGACGATCAGGGGGTTGAGGGTGCAGGGTTTTATGNCCAAGCCAGCCGAAGCTTCAATTTCTAGCCCACGGCCAGGACTCGATCGTGGGCGTGGATGGCAATGGGCGACGTCGTCGTCGTCGACGATCAGGGGGTTGAGGGTGCAGGGTTTTATGCTTGTAGGGTTCACGGCTTCAGGTTTTTAGGGTTAGGGTGAGAGATTAGAATGGTCGAACCCCCAAAGGACTCCTCACACAGACGAACTAACGCCCAAAGACTAAGAAAATAGACCTTGGCAGTGGTCTCTTCGTCGACCCAAGATTTCGACCCCACTACCAATCAGCGACCAGCGGGAGCGTTAAATTGCCCCCGGGCATTTAAGTGTACGTGCACCACATGCAAAGCTGACAAGAGGCAGCAAACAAACACGTGTGACTTGATGTGAAANGAGCGTTAAATTGCCCCCGGGCATTTAAGTGTACGTGCACCACATGCAAAGCTGACAAGAGGCAGCAAACAAACACGTGTGACTTGATGTGAAACATGAAACACTCTACGTGTGTACCTGGCCATACCGATGACAGTCTTCCAAACATGCGCTTACGCTCTACGTGTGAGTACGTCTGCACATGTCGAATCTAGGTAAACGTCTTATACTACCTGTGCCTGTCATGCCGTTTGAGCTACGTGTGCTGTTTGTCATCTTTGGTATGTGGCTCTGCATCCCTGCGCATTTCAATTGGCTGAAAATTTTTGGTTCTTTCAACAACTTTCTTGGGCATGCAAAAACCATGTAACAGTTCAATGTTTTTTTCAGGGCCAGCCCAAAGGGGCGCAAGGGGCGCAAACATAAAGCAGCCCAGCTATCGTGGTCGTTACCCTGGTCGTCATCGTCGTCTTTATTACCAGCAGCATTCGCAAACTCGTGCTGTGTATGCGAAAGACACCCCTTTCCACGCCTCTTCTGAACAACTCGATCTGCCACCCCCAGCTGAGTGGCCAAGTCCTGCTACCAGCAGCCACCCCGTCCACGGCTTCTCCAATCCGTGAAGCTTCCACGTTTCACGGTCCTCCAACTCCGCTGCATGCTCCACGTTCTCCGGAAGCCGATCGTCGTAGCCTCCTGCAAGAACGAGACCTCATGAGATCATTCTTCAGCTCTCGGGTCCCGTCCGGTGCTCTACGGAGGGCTGGGTCGGATGATCCATGCGACAACCACAGTCACAGTCGGCATAGTTTGCAAAATCTGCTCAGGATTGACTGCGAGGAGCGCGTCAGCCGCCGCGTTTCTTCCGGAAGCCGCGCCAAGGTCCTTTCCACTTAACCGAGGGCATGGGCTTCTGCATCCCGAAACCCGCACGGAGGATTGTCGAACTGCAGAGTCCAGAGGCTTTGCTATGAGCGACAACACACTCGAAGCGTGGGTTCCCGAAACTCACATGATGTCTTTGCTTCCTGCTGCTCCGCACTTTCTCTCGCTCTCTCGCGTGGCTGCTGACCAGCCTGGAACCGACACCCCGAAACAAGAAAGCCGGATATACCGATGACTCCTGTCGCCCATCACCACTGGCAAACCACTTTATGGACTCCCTCACCACTCCTTGAACAAGTCTCTGCCCTCATTTCACGCAATTTAGTGCCTGATGGCCAAGCCCACATTCTTCTTCCGCTCGAAACGATTGATGGACCTCCAGCCGACGGCTTTTGCAAAGCAGCAACTGGACTCGGGCTACGGATGCTAGAGGAATTGCGGTCGAACAAACTGCGGGCCCAGCAATAACAGCTGCTCTCCCTCCCCGAGCACATCCGAGGCATCAGCGGCCTGAGAACACAGTCTCCACTGCAGCGTCTCAGGCCGGGGGGGCAAATGCCCCCTAAATTTTCCTGGCCTTCCTAGCAGCTTCGTCCTGGCCCTGGAGGTCGAGCGGAGGATAGAGCCTCCCGAACGAGGCGGAAACTCGAAAATCCCAGCTGGACCTTGAGGCTTGAGGGATAGCAGGAATTCGCTGTCAGCGTGTGCGGATGACAACAGCTCGCTTTAAAGTCCGCTTCGAGCATGCTGGCAGAGCTTCGCGCCCCAACTCGTTGCAGAGAAGAAGTGCAGAGATGGCCCACTTACACTTGAGATCCAAGGCCCTGACACGTCTGGGCAGACGCCGAACCAGGACCTGGGCTTGAGCCACGCAGCCGGAGGCGCTCGGCACATGAGGGAACTGCTCATGGAAAGCTTGCTCTGTAAAGGTCTTGGCACCAAGCAGAAGCGGGAACGCTGCAGCGAAGACACCAGCAGTGAAACGTGAGTTCACGAAGATCTGGTCTGCCAAGCCTCTTCGTGGGCTTGCAAATGGCACGTAGAACAAACTGCAGGGAGTCGAGCGAGATAGCCTTTTGCACAGGCTTCCCACGGACACTCAACGATTCCACTTGCGTTGGCCCCATTGCTGTTGTAAAGCCATTTCGGTCCGGGCATGTAAACTGCTGTTTGCATGCAGTGCATGTTTCTAGTTGTGTGTCTGCTTGAGGCTTGCACTGTGCCACAGCACGTACCCACACCCGACCTTTCCAGATTCGGATTCGTCGTCGGTTCGCTTCTGGGCAACCAGACAGCATACGTGCGGGCGAGCTCCAGCCAAGACAGCACCTAAAGTTGATTCGTTGAGTCTCGAAATAGAACGGATGCTGCTCAACACAGTTTACCCGAGATGTCCCCTATGAATATGTAGTGCTTGCGAACTCACAGGCACAGTCTTCATCGACACCCTCGGAGTTCACTTGCAGGCGGCCTGTGGTAACCTCCTGCGCTCAAATGCAAAGCTTGGCACATTAATTCGAAAGGTTCGCTCCAGTTGGCAATCGTTTCCAAGGCATTATCGCGCGCCGCCTCCACAAGGATGGTATGATAGCAACTGGAAGAGCAACCTGTGTTGCAAACTGAAGCGTAAGGCTCCTCCAGAAAGTCCAGTGGAGCGCGGTAGAGGGACTTGAGAACCTGTGCGAAGGGTCCGGATGGGCATGAAGTCCCTCAAGAGTGGCAGTTATCAAACTTGGGGTACTCTGGAAAGGAAATGCAACCTTGAGGTTCGCGGCTATGTGCATATTCGCTTTGGAACGGGCCGACGGGTCTTAGTGTCAGAGACGTGATATCTACGTGGAGAGCAGAATGTGAGGGCTGGAATACACAGGTTGAACGACCCCCCAAGACCAAGGGCGCAAGCACCGTCCTTGAGGGATGGGAATGAAAACCCCAGACATCAAGCCTCAACCTCACGACCGAACCACCCTGCGTGAAGCCGCCGATCGCTCCCTGAGGCCGAAGCAGAGCTCTTTGCCGTGAGGAGGTAATCCTTGGCTGGCCCAAAGTCTTCATACAGAGTGTACTGATAAGAACGACCATCATCAGCAGCATCATTACTAAACAGCATGAATATGCAGTAGCACGAGCTGCGGCAGTGCCAGTAACGGATGCGAACTCTACCGACCATGAGACTACTCATGGCTGCGAACAGCTGCATCGAGTTCGACACGCCCCAAGTTGGAGCCGCAGCTTCTGACATTGCAGCTGTCCATCAGAACGCCTACCAAAGTTGGGAGCTAGTCAACTATGCCAAGCTGCCGGATAATGGCAGTAGAACAAGATGGCGCGCGGTCTTGCAAGTCGCAGAATGGGCAAGCAGATCGAAACCTGGCAGGACGATTCACCCCTTACCAGGCACACATCATGATCAGACGCAGATGTTGTGCAGCAGGCGGCTGCGCCTACTGCTACTACTACTACTACCACCACCACCACCACCACCACCCACGACCACGACCACGACTACCATCACTAGTGCCACTTCCACTGGCACTGGCACTGGCACAGCGACTACTGCTACTACTACTACTACTACGATTACTACTACTGCTACTGCTACTGCTACTGCTCCTGCTCCTGCTCCTGCTCCTGCTCCTGCTCCTTGTACTGCTACTACTGCTACTTCTACTGCTGCTGCTAAAACTGCTCTGAAGGCCTGGTCCACAATGATCACCTTGGTCCCAGGGCATCGGGAAACCGTGACTTGCAGGTACCAGGCAGAACGATACGCAGGTTGGCTTCTGCCTGCAATCAACAGTCTGTCCTGCGTTTGCCCCTGTCAGCCGGGCAGCATGGAAGGGAATCCGAAAGGATAGCAGCACGATGACCCCCGACACCCAGCACCTGCACGAGAAACTCTGCTATTACATCTTTCTGCATGGAAGACTGTTGCGACATCACCACATGTCCCCGGTTCATGCTACTAGCAATTCAAGTCAACTCTGCAATCTAAGGTACGTAGTCCGAATGTCAGAGAAGTTCAGCGAACAACATGGCTACGCGTCTCAGTTCCCAGTATTTGGGCTTCCGTCGGGGCAGAGCTGCAGGCCAAAAGCTTCCTTGGGTTGTGAATGCTACTGCTACAGTACTGGGCTTTGGAGTCAGTGTGAAGGTTGCGGGAGATGTTGAACGTGTTACACCTACGGACGAGCTCGGCACATTCGAAGATACGCGCAGGCTGCGTAGAACCGCCCCAGCACTCTCCTGCCATTAAGCACAAGGGCAGAGTGCCGTCAAGCTGTAGCATATCACCAAGAAATTCTTGTTTGACGCTCACAGTCGGACTATGCCAGGCAAGGTCTGCAGACGAGACTAGGCAACAAGTGCCACCAGGCGAATTGGCCACGTACTGGAAACTTCCAACGACTTTGTCAGAATACTTCTGGCACGGATTTGGCGCCTGGCTACTGAATCGGTTAGGCCCAGGTCCTGGGGAGGAAGTTTCCATAGACATGGACTTGAAGGGTGCCGTTCCTGGCCATGCAGCTGCGGGTCTGAATCAGACAGAAGCACCGCTCTGCTCTTGCCAAGCGCCCAGAAATCCCTTGGCCGTTGTAACTCTTGCGGTGCTTGCTCTCAAGAATTACAATATTTCAGGTTAGAGATGACTCCAAGATCAAACCTTTGGCTCTGAAAGTGGAGTACCAGATCTCTAAAATTAGGAGGTCCGATCCATGGAGACAAAGGCAGCTGCCAGTTTGAAAAAAAGTAAAGTGAAGATAAATGAAAGGTAAAAGAAAGGTCAAGCTGTAAGGTAAAAATGAAAGCAAAAAATGTTAAACCAGCGAAATAACGCTAGAACCAGGTGAAACAAATAGTAACGACAATGCAAAAAACAAGTGGGACAAAGGTCACCTTTATGTGCCCGTCTTGACTGCTTTTTACCTCCATTTTACATGTTTTTCCAGAAGGGTTGTTTAGGCCGCCTCCATCGGAACTGTCCTTCTAACTCTCAAAGCAACCCCAGCCGGGCCAGGCGGGTTGGCTGCTGCGGGGCCAGATTCAGCAGATATGCCAGAGGCCCTTGAAAGCCTCCCGAAAGGACACCACCCCACCCAGTAGGCGGCACCCGGCGGCCGACTTCGGTCCGAGCCTCGTCTCCTCGAAGCAATGGTTGGTCTCATGCCTGGCGCTGCCAGGAAGAGAAGCGACGGGAGCGAGCAATCCTACCGCAAAATTACATCTCCACTCCACTATCCGCTTCTCAAGCCGCTGACAGCCGGAGGAAATCCTCTACAAGAAAGACAAAAACAGCTTGAAAACCGCGTCATTGAAAAGCTCGCTGCGCAGGCCTGGCCGTGAAGATGTTGACCTAGACGGCCGATGGCAGAAAGCACAAAATATTGATGGCGTGATCACCTCCTCCTCCTACTGGTGTGTAACCCAATACTCCCGTAGTCTCCCTAGTGCTCACCGAGGTTCCCGTAAGGCTCCGCAAAGGATCCCCTCCACCCTTGTCCCGTGACCGAGGGCAAATGTAAGGATACCAACCCTGAAGTTGTAACCGAAGCGCTGGCCCTGCAAGCCACGACAAGAAACTGCCAAAGAGATCGACCCGCCAACTATTGAAACATCCAAGCAAGCGAACCGAAGATAAAAATCATGCCTTGCGTTATCTTAGCTTTGTCTGCAAGGCCGTCCTCAGGCCCTCGGATCTCGCAAGTGCACGCCTCGTGGCCAGCCTTTTGCAGGGCTACAGCTGCGTCCACCACCAATCGCCTCGGAGAAAGACATCCGTGTCGTTACTGGTAGCACGGGTTTTGGATATGCGCCGTTGGATCTTGTTTCAGGGCCCGCTGGAGTGCCTCGACGACTCGGCTCAGCATTTCAGACTTGATTCAAATCTCGTTTTGAACAAAGTACCATTCACAACTCGTCCAGATGCTTCCTGCCATGCAGTTGGTGTCAGGGCGTGCCCTTGCCTTGGAGAGCTATGTACTACTGTACGGCAACATTGGCCAGCTCAATGAATCTCTTCAGTGAGAAAAACGTGACATGCAAGACTGTAAGAGCCCCCAAAGGGCACTGGCCCACTGGCCGAGAACCCGACTCGGCCCCGCCAATCCCGAGGTCCGGGTGTACAAACCTGCAGTATGGGTCACGCTCATGCGCTTCTCCGTTGGCTTCACAGAGTGTCCATCACCTGCCCTGGTCATGACAGGATCTGTGCAGGCGAAACGTCCTGGGCTCCCGTGCGCCACTTTGCTGCGCTTGCCTTCCGAACCTGGGCCCCGGGCAAGACTGACAAGCGGGTCTTCGGAGTCTGCGACTCCAAGTCTCCTGATGGCTCTCAACTACCAAACTGACCACGGACTTGGGTCACTCTGGAACCTGTGCCGCCCGAGGCCGCTGGCGCTGGGGCGGCGCTCTTCGTGGCAGAAGCAGGCCGAGGACGAGGACAATGAGCACTGGCCTCTGGGCTTGGTTTATTCGCACGTTTTGGATGGTGGCTTCACACGAAGGCACTGGAAAGCAATTTCCGCAGGATCCTGCCAGAGAGCACAAAATCTGCTGCAAAGGTCGAAGGCCCAAGCCAAAGCCAGAGCGAGAGGAAAACCTGGAGCACTCTCCGCGTGTGACCCCAAACTAATGCTGCACCGAGCTGCAGCACAAAGAGCGTCAGAGCCAGGAAGACCCAAGCTGCTGCCGTCGACAGCAGACCGAGAAGGCCCATCGCTTCAGGGCTTTTTTGGGGAGATGGTTCTCTTGTGCTCCTGGGTTGGAAGATGTGTTGTGGCCCGCTGGCTTGAAGGGTCTCTGCTTTCAGGCGTTGTGGGTTTATTGAGCCTGGACTCTCACAACTCGGACCCCACATTTCATGCCAACTGGATACGTGCACATTAAATCCGTCAGACAGCTGCTCCATGAGTCTTGTCTTGGTTCCATTTGATCAACCCCGCCATCCCAGAAACTTTGCCATGTCTTCGAGCGATGGACGAAGACCCCAAAGCGACCCCAAAGCCTAACAGTAGAGTCGCTGGAGAAGAAGCCCTCCTTGTCCTACCCATCGGTAAAATTTAGCACATACTGGAAGGCGTCAAAATTCAAACAAACATAAGCACTGCTTGCAGCATCCGCTCCCTCTGAAACTTCGGAAGAAACATAACATCTCGACTTCCCTACAGCGCTTGACGGTTGGCTGGCCTTGCTTGGAACGCCCGGGACACAGCGCATCATGGCCAGCTGCAAGCATTGGAAGCTGAGCCGAGAAGCCCAGACGCATGGTGAACGTCTCGGCTGGCTGAGGAAGGCTCGGGAAGGACCACTCAGAATCTGTCCACTCTCACCGCTGCCCCCACTTATCAGCACCGTTTCTGCATCTTTTCCGACGTGTACTTCTTTGGACCGACCTTCCCGCAGCACGACCACGTTGCCTTTGCAAGCGCCGTAAAGCCACGGAGAAGCCGAGATCGAGCACCGTCGCCAAGAGGACCGGACCCGCCAGATCACCCTGGCTCAGCCAAGGCTGTCTCAACGGGCACATAACGCATCCTGCAAACGCACGAGCTGGGTTGTCGGTGGGGCGGACCAACATCTCAGGTTCATACACAACCCTCCGAGCTCTGATCTTCTCCGACAGCACCCAGCTCGTTCCTGTTGCAATACGGATTAAAACGGAGAGCGGCACGAGCTCTCGTTGAAAAGGAAAAGGCTGTGCCAGCGCAGGGCTCGCCTGAAAGTCAGCTCGGCGCTGGTTCTGCATGTGCCATGTGGAAAATGCAGAGGCACGCCACTGAGCGAGCACAACCCTTCGACGTGTTCACTAGCTACTAGCTACTTCGGAGTCATCGCCTGCTCTTTGGATAGGCGTTGTGCACGTTCTCAGACCTTAACCGCCGCTAAGTCGTCCCCCTCCTGGGCAAAGGCTGCTTGAGTAGAGGATGTGCAACAACAGCCCCAACCGTCAGTCTTTGCTCTACTCGAAGAAAAACGTTGACCCCGTTAAGAAGGCTGCCGGGTCTACGGTGCAGCTTGCACAAGATATTGGCAGCAAACTGGGCTCTCCTCCCAATCCCAGCCAACACTGGCAATCTTGGTCTCTGAAGAAGCTCAAAACTGAAGGCGCACTGCTTGTTTTCTTTCCGGCACCTTGTCTGTCTNTTGGTCTCTGAAGAAGCTCAAAACTGAAGGCGCACTGCTTGTTTTCTTTCCGGCACCTTGTCTGTCTCTGACAGTCCACTGCAGCGTAAAGACTGCTGTCCAGGAGCCTATGGCTGATGTCAACGATGTCACCTAAGGTGACTTAGAAGTACGCCGTAGCTGAGAGTCTTCGTAAAGTTTGGGCCAAAGAAGCTTCTGGACAAGCACACACAGGTGTAACATGCAAGCACTGAGAGGTGNGTAGCTGAGAGTCTTCGTAAAGTTTGGGCCAAAGAAGCTTCTGGACAAGCACACACAGGTGTAACATGCAAGCACTGAGAGGTGTAGGCTTTACAGTCGAGCTCTCCTCTTCTGACACAAGATAGCTTCCCGCATCTTCCCGCCTCCATTGTCTCCATTTCCGGCGCTCTCGAGCGGACTGAAGGCGGCAGGATCTTGCCACCTTTCTCACGGCGGTAGAAGACCGCATACTCGGGATAGATGGAGGCCTCGTGGAAGAAAACGAACTCCCGGAAGGTACCAACCGCCTTCTCACGGTCGCCCAGCACATGCTCGAAATCGCCGTTCAGGACCTTCTCGCTGAAGTCTCCTGCATTTTCCACCACATAGGACCGTCCGAGGACGGCCCTGCACACCAGCACGGCATAGAGGCCGTCGTACTCGCCACCCATGTCGTCACTGGCGTATTCATCGGCCTTCGTCGAACTTTCCGCCAGGTAGACCCCGGCCCCAAACATCGTGCCTGAAGGGGAAGCAAACGTGGGGCTTCGGGGGTGGCAAAAATCAGTACCAAGGAGCAGGAACGAAAGCCAACGCCTGCACTCTTCCCTGCCAGGTTGACCGGGAATGACGAGCTCAAGATTGCCACCGCCGAGGTGGGGTTCGTGCCGTGCAAGAGGTAGGCTTGGTTGGATGGGTTCCCAAGGGAGTGGTCGGTGCAGCGCTGGTCCAAGCCCTGACAGGCGTTCAGGGTCTTAGGCGTCACGAAGAAATCCGCCGCGTTGGGCGAGTTTTGGCAGGTCTCCGCCACGAACCGACGTCGCTGTGCAAATCGATCCCACAGGCCCGGGTGCTCGCTGCGGATGCATTGCACGGCCTTGTAGCGGTCCGCGAGCTGGTCATCCTTTCGGTCACGGGTAACCTTGTTTTTGAAGGTCTTGTCCAGGATCTCTTGCATCCAGGCCAGCTCCTCGGAGGAGCCTGGCACCAACTTCTGGCCGACGCTCCCATCGATGCATCCCTTCTCGGTCCAGTATGGAGGGGGCTCCAGAGGTGGCCTCCCCAACTCCTTCACTTCAGTGGTGGCCATAAACACTCGGCGACCACCAGCTCTATGCCGGAACACCATCTGCATTTCCCTCGCTACGATGTTGTTGTAGTATTTGGAGTCACCACTTCCATGTTGAAACGAAGAGCTCAAATTGTCGCTGTTGCAAACGATCAGATCCCACTCGCACACTTGGTCGACCATGTAGTCACACAATCGCATAGTCCACTGGCCAATGTTGCTCTCGCCTTTCATGCATCCCTCCCATCGCGCCTGCTCGGACACCTCCGATGCATGAAGTTCGAAGCCATTGAACTGGTACAGCTTGTCACAGTGTGGCGGTGTGGGAGTCACCTCCCACCCGGCCATGGACTCGGTGATGAAATCGTGCAGCTTGGCATAGACCCCACCGGTGTCGGCTCCAACTACCTCCTGGACAGAAAGAGTAACAACAAGTACCCGCCCAAAACTTGGTCTTTGAGATAGATCAAGCTGCAAACAGCTTTGTACCCAGCAACTTGGGCATCTGTGACACGAGCGCCTGCTACGTGTTGATGTCATTCTCGTCCTCTTTGACAACAACTACACAAATCTCACTGCAACCCTAGCCTGTAAGTTAGCCGATAGCCTTTACGTGCAGCCCAGCTTCGATGTAACTGTGCCACTTGGGCGGATCGTCAGTGTACGGCTGCGTCCGGAACTCCACAAGAAGGAGCGGGGCAGCTGCCTTCTCTGGTGATTTCGTGAATTTCACCTGACGGACCGGTTAACTGAAGTGCATGCACCAATGTGGCGATGTCTGCTGGCACCACCCACAAGAGAAGCCGGAACAAATCGGAATAGGAAGGGTTCTGCAGACATCGACTGCAATGAGGCCCACTGATGGTGAACCCGGTTGTTGAGGCGCCGGATTGAAAAGTTGTGCACCAAAAGACTGGAGCTACAAAGCCTGGCTCGCAGGTATCGACAACCAACCTTGCCCTGATGATCTGGTGCTGAGACTGACAGATGAAGTGACCTTAACGAACGCAGTCGTCCGTGAGAAATCGCAGTCTGCAAAGCCGGCTGATACCCCCGCACTGCTAGGGACAAACCACAGGCCAGAAGTCCCCAAAAGCCCGGTTCAACATTGGCCTGCTGCTCTCGCAGGATGGTGTTGGGGTACGTATAGGGGTTCGGCACAACGCTTCCGCCGTTGCAAAGCGAGAGAGCCTGGCTCCGATGCTGTGAGGATGGCACAGCGCTTGTTGGCGGTCCGATGCTAGCGAGGGACAGAAACGCATTAGACACACGTTACCAGCTGACTTCCCAGCTATTCAACTCGTCACAAGAAGCCATCACGGCAGCAAAACTGCTGGAAAAGAAATGCTTGCCCGCTAGGGTGACGCTCCACCAGGCGAGAGGCCCAGCCATGTTGCGCAAGGAAGCCGGCGAGCTCGAGAGTCCTCATCTCGCGGCACAACGGCGAAGTCACACTTGATGTAAGAGTGAGCGTGCTGTGATGGCGAGGATGCTGGCGGCTACCGTATTTTCACGCTCCACCTCCGAATCTACAAGCCGCTCACACCCTGAATGCAGCCGCAGGGTTTCTCCAGCTGGACGAGAAGACGAGACTAAAGTGACTAAGGCAAAGCTCATCTTCATGTTGCAAGCCTAAACGTGACGAAAAGTTGAAAAATCTCAGGTCAGGTCAGAAATCTCTTCGTCCGAACTGAACCCTCTCGTTGATCCCTGGGCTCCTCTTTCCCAAGTTGTTGGCCAGCGATGGTATGTCCCAGCTGTCTGTTTTCATCCAAGACTTGTAGAAGAAATTCTCCGGGCACCTCGATTTCACGGACAGTTCTGGAGCAGAAGGCAAGCAGACGAAGGTAGCGCCACGTGACAGGTCTAAGGGCATCAGGCTCCAGGATCTTAGAGGCCAAGGCCAATTCCTTCTGCCTCTAAATTGTCCCCGACACAGTGGTGCATGCACTGTGCCTCACTTCACCTGGAACAGGAGATGCACTGCAGCTTCGGCACGTGTACTTCAAGTCGCAGTACTTTTCGCTGTCTTCCCACATGTATTTGGTATATTCCCTGCAGTTCCACCTGGGAGCGTGACAGGGACCGGCAGGCGCTTGGGCCTTTTTAAAGCTCCGTAAAAGACATATATATATATATATTTATTTATTTATATTTATATTTATATCCACATATACATATATACATGTATACATATATACATGGCGGGACGACACACGAGTACGACTCCGTGCCTGTGGACGGCAGTGTTTTTTCTTCATATCGTTGCTTATCATTGGCAGGTCACCCGAATGACTCCAAATCCAAGCGGCTTTTCGACCATGAAATTGATCAGGTGATCCTGCTAAAAAGCTCAGGCCATTCGCGTGCATTTCAGGGTTCAGGGCCAGGGCTTGGATGGCGCCGGCTCACGGCAACTCAGGGCTGGGGCACAGAGCTTGTGCGTTGTGTAATTCCGGGCCCTGAGCGCCAACACTCGGGGCCAGGTGCTACGTATCACCAACAGCAGATACACGGACAGACGGACGCATTTCCCTCCAGAGCTTGGGCCTAGATTCCTAATTACATCATCTCCTAGTAGGCCATTGCAGGCACTTGGCTGTGGCTGCCCTCCCCCAACACAACACCCAGGTCTTGTTTCACGGCTGCAGGTTTTTGTTGGAGTCCACGTTTCCCGGCTCTGGGCTGGTCTGCCAAAATTGTGGAATGCTGATGCGTCGTCACCATCCATCAAGGCAAATCAAGCATGTGCACTCTCGCACTCTCGGATTTGCACTTGTGGCTCCGTCTCGTTTCCACAGCTGAGCCTGACGGTGTGATAACGACAGCCAAGTCGGCTGGCCTTTTGTTCTCGCCACGGGATCCGCAACTGCTGTCTCAGACCCCGCGATCTCGCCTACTCTTGACGAAGCGAAGCGGCGCTTAGGATTGCCTTACACTTCTACAAGGCAGACCAGTGCGACACAGTCGAGCCCCGATCGTGCCAAACTGGGGCGAAGTCTAATGCCGAAATTTCACGAACCTTCGTGTCGCCGGCGTCATGGAGACCGTTGATCTCTACGTAGCCGACCTGTGTAACAGGTACACTCGGAAAGTCAGGTTTGAAGGTCAGTCTGAGAAGCTTGGTCGGACAGTGGTCGTAGCAGTCTGTCGTAGCTAAACTTTCACGCCGGAACTTAACCTGCACCTCACCCCGCAAGCTGACACTACTGTAGGACCGAGTTCCGAGAATGCTGGCCGTTGCTTGGATCCCTGCCGACCGTATCTCCACCATCAGATGGTCTGCTCCATGCTGAATGAACTCCTCGGCTCTTAGCTTCCTAGATCTGCCCAGAGACCGGTCTCGACGTTTTGAGACGACAGGAGAGGGGAAGGAAACGAATCCTTGAGTTGCTGCTATGCCAGGAACTTCCTGGGGGTTTCGAGCTTCTCGTGACGAGCGGCATCATTCCGGAAGACCAGCTGCTGCTCTCGCTTGGCACCCGTGCGGCCGAAGTTGCCTCGGTGCCGGCTCGACTGCGCATTTGTCGGCATGTGTGCAGCTCAGCGAAGGTGGCCCAATCGTGCTGCGAGGGCCGGGATGGTGCTTTCTACGTATTGCCGAGCACATAGAACACTATGCCCTTAAATGGGGGCATGCCAGCTTGCAACGCAGAGCGAAAGCAAGCATCTGCTTCTGCTCTCTTCTGTTGCCCCTCGAATCTGCTTCCTTCTTTATGCGAACATCGAAATCTGCCACTCCCTGCATTTGAGCTGATTGGTCAAGCTGCCACCGTTGCAGGTGACCATGGTCCACTGGCACTCCTCACATGTAAAATGTAAAGCATGCGGTGTTGAGTGCGAGTACGTTCCGTCGCTTAACAAACTCTGTCGGAACATGGCGTCAATCGCGAAACCAAAGTCTTCAGCTCGCCAGATAAGTGATGCGCTGCAGAACAGACCCGGCTCGGTTGCTTGGCCACCGCAGCTGCGAAAATATCTGCGAAGAAGAGATGTTGACCAGTTCACAAAGATGTCGAAAGAAACCGCGTGCTCAACAGACTGGTGCAAGTTTGCACAAAAGATCGAGTCGTGGGCTTTCCCTTGCACAAGGCTCAACACGAACGGCACACATCAGAAGCTGATAGAATGACGAGTCAGAGGTCAATACTGCTTGAACTTGAATCCAAAACATTAAACGAAACTCTGCCCACGGTTAGCTCTGAAGACCTCGGTCCCAATCAAAAAAGATGTCTCCGTTGTGCTGTGTTTCTCTCCCTCGTTCTCTATCTTTTGTCTGTCTTTCTCTACAGCATCAGCGTCCCGTCACAGCCCCCCCCCCCNCCCCCTTTGGCGTTTTTCTCTCCCCCCCTTTCTTTCCTTTTTCTCTTCTTTCCCCAAGCCCCCAGCGCCCCCCCCCCGCCCCCCCCCCCCCCAAGAGCAGGCATAACCGTGCTTTTCCTTCACCATGAAGTCCACCAGCTCCATCGTCCGCTGGCCCATGTTGTTCCTCAGCCGAAGCCGACAGGGCCGACAGGGCCAACAAGCGACAGAGCCGGAGACCTCATGGCGGCCCAGGGGCTCCCCCTCGGAACCGCGACTCTTGAAGGCGGACGTACCGAACTTCAGCTCGCAATAGTTGGGATCCGCCTGACGATGATTTCTCACTCGTCGCACTGACAATGGCAATTACAGCCCATGGTGGGATTTTGCATCGGGAAGATGTCGACCCAAG
This sequence comes from Symbiodinium sp. clade A Y106, assembly GCA_003297005.1. Classification (NCBI taxonomy): domain Eukaryota; class Dinophyceae; order Suessiales; family Symbiodiniaceae; genus Symbiodinium; species Symbiodinium sp. clade A. The sequence continues at coordinate 61,827 of BGNK01003178.1, read as the reverse complement.
CTTATCTGATCACAAGCACGTCCTGCAAGTGGAGTGCAGCCGTGCTGCATGTTTGCAGCAAGTGCAATAATCGAACAATCCATGTTTCAAGAGCATCCGCATGCAGAATCATGCAGACTTGTGAGCCTTCAGCTTTGTTGCTTTCCACTTGGAAGTAAAGAATCCGCTCAGCTTCTCGAAGACGTCCTGCGAAACCGCGTTTTGGCACTCGCACTCGACAAGCAGGCGAGGTTTGGGGAGAAGCGTCCCGACTAATGGCACAGCAAAGAAAGATAACTAAGAGAGGTTTGTCTGCGGTACATTGACCAGCAAAACCGCGTTTAAATTGGAATGCAGAAGCCCTTCTCGAGAGTTCGGAGCTGAGCTGTAAGCCTGCCAAAGCCTACTCACCACAAGAAATGTTGGCCCCGGCAGGGTCCTGGGAGTTGGTACCATTGACTTCGACGTAGCCGACCTGACACTGGCCATGGGCGATGCCGCAAGTCGGAGACGCCGTCATAACAGTCACAGCCCATCTTGCAAGGATCCTAGCATGCCTTGTTCCATGCTCTGAAGACTCCCCGTCCGAATCTCCAAACCTGACGGAGCTCGATCATCACCAGCGGGGCTATGAGGTTCAGCGGGTGCGGGGCCTGCCGCACAACTGGGTCTGCACGAAACTCAGAAGCGCACACGACTGGCTTTCCCGGACTCTGGATCTTGCTCCCCGTTTCACTGCTCACGCGATTGCGCACGTAGGGACATGGCACTCTGCACGACTACAACAATCTGAAAGCAAAAGGCAAGAACGGACTGCATGCGCACTTGCCATGGCTGAGCTTGTGATCGTGCTCGACGTGTTGCAACTGTATCCCCTTCAGAGCCGCCAACCCACTCATGAGCTATCGGCTTCCTCACGTTTCAAGCTTCTCGAAGACCTGTCCTACCGGGAGCCCGTCGGCGTGGCGTCGTTGACTTTCCCTTCCCCGACTACTACCTTCTCAATCTTATTGGTCGAAACGTGCATTTCGTCAGTCTCATTGCGAGAGAACCACCTCGCACCAACAGCTGCAGGTACACTAGCCCGGGCTTCGAAAATCAACTCTAACAAAGGCAGAGCCGGAGGTGGCTTCCAGGACCCGCAAGATGGGGGGATGCCTTGAACTTCATCTGCTGCTCTCGGACCTCACCTTCCCAGCCCAGGTTCCCAGAATCGCAGACCTGGCGGGCATCTATCCAAGTTGCAACGGATACGGTAGCTGTTCCCAAAAATTGCGCCTGCAGCGTCCAACCACACTCGTTCGTCATGAACTTGGCCTCAGCATGATGGATTTAGTTTAGAACTTCAGGCTGGCTTTGGACACGAGGAAGCAATAGACGTGTCTTCTGCCTATCGGCCTAGCACTTCCAGGCCGGCTTAGCTGACGGTCTGAGGAGTCTGAGGCTGATATTCTCAGATTGTACTGTAGATGACATGGCAAATATCTTCGAATCCGACTTCTCGTCCCAAATCATGGTAGTTGTACGAAGCATACTTCTCACAACTCCAGGGTGCCAGTTGCATCGTCAGCTTCCCCATGTTGTTCTCCCCCTCTGTGCCACGGGCCTCGCCAGCTAGTTTCCAAGCATGCAACAGCACGCCAATTGTCGTGCCGCAATTGTCGGAGCAGCTGCTGTCGGCGGAGCACGACGGAGCAGTGGTTGCTAGGGCCCAACCATGCTGATGATGCGCCCCTTGTGCATGCAAATCTGGAGGTCCCCCCCCCCAAACAGTCATCTTCTGCCACGATGCGCTCGCCCGCAAGCTCGCTTTCTGTCATCCCCAGGCCTTGTAGGTCGGGTTGCCGGTTACCTTGCCATCCTCCCTCGGATGCTTGGGCGTTGGACTCTCATGCACAAACCCTCGCACATGCGGCACTCTCACTCCGAAAAAAACCAGCTGCTATCTGAGGCACCCCATTTTCCCCAAGGTCCAGGAGCGGTCGCACAGGCGGTGGTGCTCCTACCAGGTGCGTGTGCGGAAATGCTGAACCCGAAGTCTTGGAGCCAAGAACTGAGCCCTAAACCGCAACTAGACGAAGAAGAAGAGAGAAGGCGTGGGGAGGAATCTCACCTGCACTTGCCCAACGCCGTACGCATAGTAGTGACCGCAGCAGCCACAGGCCCTGAGGCAGATGCGGAGAAGCTTTAGGCTTGCGGTCGAAAAGCCTGGTGGGAGCTCGGGCGGTTCTAAGAGTTCACAAGCATCTCATCCTGTTGCCGGTGCACCTGTTCTTGATTAAGACAGCACGAATTCGGAGCTCCAGGCTGGTCCACACGGGCTAGCTATTGCGGTGGGAAAGCAGGCCTGTGCACTGCATTCCCGTACACTGCGATGCACTCCGAGACTCCCTGCTGCTTGGCTACATACCGGTGTTATGTGCACAAGGCGTCAAGCTGATACCATCTCAAACTGATTTCGGTCAGCAGGCTGATAGTCGCTGGCTTTCAGGAGCAAGCCAAGCTCCTGCAGGGCAAGGAGGAGATGCAGAGAATTTGCACTCGATCTCGAGCTCTTTGAAGTTTGAAGTTACAGACCCTTTTCCGTCCGTTTCCGAAGCACTCCAGTTCTTCGCCAGCCAGTCGCTGAGCCGCTCGTAGATGCCACCCGTGTTCTTGCCCTGCATCCTTGCCCATTCATAGTGATGCGTGCCGAGTATGGCATGCACGGCACGCAGCGCAAGCATCACAGGAGATTCTGTTGTGGATGCGAGGACCACGCTGAGGCAACCACTCCACGAAGCCGAGCGATCGAATCTCGATGAGAACGTGCGGCACGCGAGTCTGCAGGTCTAGCCTCTGCCTGAGTAGTTCAGGTTTTGCCAGAGGAGAGAAGAAGCTCATTCAGGTCGGAGCACCGCTGGTTTTTGTATGGAGCTTGAGAGACAGATTGAGCCCAGTGGCAGTGCCTCCATGCGCTTCTCGTAAGCCTCGCGAAAAGCTTCAAAAGTCCAGAGAAAAGGCCCTGAAGTCTGGCTTCGGGCCAGGCTTGGGTCTTCACGGAAACCTTGAGCCCACGCCAGGTCAAATGGATTGCGCCGCTCTTCTCCACCCATTTCCAATCCCGATGATCGCCCGATCGGTCCTCCTTCAGCTGCGTTTCCTTCTTGGCCACTCCGGCCTCGATGGCCTGACCGCCATCGCGAAGTGACCCGACTCACACCAGCGCTTCCAACCCCAGCCTCTTTGGTCTCACAGTTGCCCATGATGCGCGCCCCTATGGGCGAGGCCTCGACAGATCCACACCAAGGTGAACATCTGGCAGCCTGTTCCCTTTGCAAAACCCAGCTCCATCTTGCAACCTTCGTAACATGCGCGAGTCTGCCATCAAGGCCAGACACCCCCAAGCCTTGCTACGGCTTAAGGGTAATCAAGAGATAAGGCTGAATTTCCCAAGCTTCGGAATTCGTATGTACCGGGTCTCAACCGGCGCCTAGAATGCCACGGCCCTTCCCAAAAAGGATCCCAAGGACAAGGCACCGGATGAGCTGTGCCCAAATGTGCCCACTAAAGGGCTGCGTGCAGGTCTGGGCCGCCACGCTGCAGGTATTGTAGGAATCCAAAGTTGAATGCAGTTCTGCTGGCATCGGGTTCCCATCGCAACACTCTGCACAACGACACGGTCTCAAAAGTGAAGACGATGCAGCAACAGCAGGGACAAGGCCCCACACCGCACATCTGCACACATATGCAACCTCGCGGGAAGATATGTTCTGCTGGCCGCACTTGCGCACACACACACACGCGCGCGTGCACGCCATTTTATGACTGCCCGCTCAGCATGGCTCAGTCGCTCTTCGCCTGTCATAGTCACGAAGGGCGCGAGCCCGCACACTCCATTCTTTCAGGCGTCTGAGGCGGTGTTGGGCTTTATAGTGGGGTGTCAGGCTCAGCACCGTGCGTCGGCCTGCACTACACACCAAGCCCAAAACACGCTTTGAGAGCTGCACCTTGGACTCAGCGGCTCTGCGCCACCGATTGAAAAGCAGGACCTCGAGACTCCCATGCTAGCAAGAGAAACTTCGATGCTCCACTGCAACCCCAAGCCTGGGCCCAGGAACTCCATCCTGCACCGAGCATTGACTTGCCGATGCCGACCGGGCCCCCAGCTGGCAGCCTGATGCTCAGCCATGCCCCGATGGCCCTGCAGCAAAGAATCCACATGGACTGGGTTCCCCCTCTGCGTTTCAGATACGCTTTTGCTGCCCGGTATTCGGATTCGGATGTTGCAGGTCCATGAGACAGATGTAGCTAGCTACCGCTGCCCTGAGCCCAGCACCCGAGCATGGAAGAGAACCAGTAACACAGAATGTGAGGAGCTACAGCAAGGCCCGTCCGCGGCAGCGCCTGGACAACCAGGGGAGAAGCATAGGTGATGCATGACAACTGAGCACAGGCTGCTGAGGGCAAGCATGAAAACGCTGATTGAGTGTTGTTATCTTGTCACTGCGGGCGTCTCATCATTCCCATCACTTCACCACAACCACCACCACCACCACCACCACTGCCAGCAACAGAAGTGACATGACATCTGGCCCCGGGTCGTGACCGTGGAGACCTGGCGCCGGGATGCTGCGTAGATGGCCCATCCGGAGCCCATCATAGGGTTCATGGCCTGAAAAAAACAGTCTGCTAGGCTGTTCAGGCAGGGACCACTTGGAATGTGAGGCTTCAATTCTACAGTGTCCGGGGTCCCGTTGCAAGGGCTGTTCGGCTTCTCTGAACACTGATCGAGCATGGGGCCCCTTGCTGCATCAAGCCAAACACGCCCCCAGCGCTGCAACCTGAGGCGAACACTGCGCCAGCCTGGCAAAAAGGTTCCGGGCTTCTTGCAGTATGCGGTAGATATGTGACGCTGTGGCCGTTGTGTGTGAGCAAGTTCAACACTGCAACATGTGTGGGAATGAAGCGAAGCAGTTAAGCAATGTTGTCACTGGGGCTTGGTGGAACGAGGGTGCTACTCGTAGTTCGGCTTGCTGCTTACATGTCCTGTATGTGTAAGAGCCAGGCATGGCCAAGGGCCTCGCTTTCCAGAACAAACCCCTACAGTACGACCCTGAGCCCCTGCTGCCCATCACCATCCCATCCGCACCCGATTCAGGTTCTCCAGATTGTAGTGGATAGCCCCCTGAGCGCTCAGCATCTGTTTGCTTTCGGGTTCGCTTGATCAGGGCTTGCAGACATAGCCGTTTCAACGTGAAAGCTGCACTTGGAGAAAGTTGAACTTCAACTGCTTGAGGTTGCCTGCACTGGCGCAGCAGTGCAAGGAGGATAGAGAGTGTAAGTGTGGAGGAGCATGCCTGAGAAGTGTGAAGGTCGTCACGACCAAAACCAATAATTTCTTCAACGACCTGCTTCAATCGAAGCCATTCTGCTTGGAAGAATTGCTTGCTTCCTGATTGATGATTCTTCTAACCTTGCATCGGCATCTGCGAGATGGCAGCAGGTCACTTGGGATAGGTTCCTGGTTCCCTTGCGGAGCTTCTCTTACTCCGACCAGTTTCCAGGTTCTCATTCAGTGGAGCGCACCCGGCAAGTCTGACGGAAGGTGGCAGGCACTTCGCGCTTAAATGTTCAATGTGCGTACACGGCACCACGCATGCATACACGCATGCCTACATGATGGAAGGGAGGGAGGGAGGGGGGAGGGAGGCAGGGGAGGGTTAAACCAAGCAAGGAACTACAATGGAGACTACGATTTCCTGTGGTTTCCGTCTGGGATGCTGTGTGAGATGTCGTTGCACAGAGGCTCCTGACATTATGTGGCCTATGTCAGGGTNCAATGGAGACTACGATTTCCTGTGGTTTCCGTCTGGGATGCTGTGTGAGATGTCGTTGCACAGAGGCTCCTGACATTATGTGGCCTATGTCAGGGTTTCCTTGCAATTCCCCGATGGAAAGAATTCAAAGCACAACAAGATCTGATCAATGTTAGCCGCTTCGTCTTGGGACGCGACGACTTCTGTTCAGACTCCGTAGCTTTGGAGTCTTGAAGTTCGTGCAAGTGCTACAGTCCGTGCGGCGCTGTGGCTAGGGCTTGGGCTGAGGAGTTGGGAGGCAGAAGACCTGGCTGGAAAGGACGCTCGTCGACGTCACTGGTCCCTGTTTCGTTTTGCTTGTGGATGTGGCTTCTGCTCAGTGCACTGGGGCTGCTGCTGCGATGATGAGCTCTTGCAACAGCCACAACTGGCGCAGGGTTCGGTCTCATGTCTCAGCTGTGGGCATGTGAGGATGCACCCAGTGACATGAAGCATTCCGTAGAAATCCGGTCGCAAGCCCCAAACATAATTGAAAGCGAGTCTTGTGAAAGCAGGTCTTCTCCAGCCGAAACTCTTGCCGGAATCGCACGCTCACTGAGGAATGATGTCGCGGCAAAGATGGTGGCCATGAGCAAAAATGTCGCCGCAGCCTTGTGCAAACCCATGTCTTGCACTAGGTCACTGGGGCTGCCCCCTCCAGCTTCGAAATATCGACCACAACCAAGCAGGTATCCAACTCCAGCCTATCTCCTGCAATCGGCTGTCCTATGCGTCAGAAAGCCTCATCAATGCACATCTCCGGCAAGCCAACGCCCTCCTTTGGAGTTGGCCCTGACCTGCGGGCACATGGTACTGGAAGGCATCGGGTGCTTGGGATGTAGTATACTCCGACTTTACTCTTACTTCTAGATCCCTGTGCACAAGCAGCCTTCCAGGTTAAAAGTGTGTGGGCAGGCAAGCTACTCAAAATGAAACCCAAGCCGACATCTTCCTCCTCTCAATACTATGATGAAGAACCCTGCTAACGAGAAAGAAGGGCGACGCCCAGGGGCTAATCAGCCTAGGGATCCATTTTGCACCCGGATGAGACATAGTCGAGATGAATACCTCAATGGCTGATCAGTTTGACCTCTGGCTTCCTTTGCGACTTATGAAGACCCGCACCCCCAAAGCAAGCTCGGAGCCGCGCAGCAAGGGGAGGTCCAAGGCACCGCTGAGCCTGGCTTTACAGGAATCGCTTCGTCCCTTTTGTCTTATACGAGAGGCATTCCGGAAGTCTGCGCGAGCATCATGGGACCGGCATCAGACCGACTCTTCATGGCAAGTCTGGGCCTCTCCAGCAAGAGGTGGGCTACCTCCGCACGACTTCCCCGGACTCGCAACGAAAAGCCACGACTCCGGACTCGCCACCGCCGGGCCGCCGGGCCACGGCGGCCAGCAACTGCGAGGCTATCCGGCTCAATGAGCGGGCATAGGCCAGGCCTTCCAAAGCCGCTTTCCACGAGAAGTTCCGCTGTCGGCAGCTGCTGTGCTCCTTCGATCAGCTTCGTCAGCGTGCCGCTGGGGCTCATGTCAGCTCCTGCGCTTTGTGAACATCCGCTTCTTTAGCAATGGTTCGGAGGCTGGCAGGTAACGAAAGACAGGCATGTCGAAGACAAGACGTCTTCAATGTGACTGTGAGGATTTAATTATAGCCTGGAGCGCAAGGTGGCTGGCCACAACCCCGACCGTTCCTCCACCTCTGTGCTGCCTCCTAGTAGGTCCTAGTACCATGCTTCAACCTGCTTCTCGTGCTCACCCTACCGGACCTTGCGCACACAGGTCGGTGACGATGACGGCGAGGACGAAGAAGAACCGCGACTTGTTGGAGGAGGCAACCATGAACCACTCAAATCTAAGCGACTACGTGGAGACATGATCCCTTATCAGCCTATGCGCAATGCTTCCAAGGCGGCGCTGAAACCCCCGACGTGCCAAAGCCAGCTTGGAGCCCGGAAGCTGAGCTTGAGGCAATGATGGGTTCAGATCCAAGCCACCTGGGCGCATCAGAACACCAGGTACGAGTACTACCAGCAATGGTACTGACTGCGATTGTCAGCTCTTGGAATGGTTGGAGGAGGCTTCGCGGTAGTGATCCAGAGTTGGGCTTTTCTGCGCCAGCCCCGACTGTGCCGCCGGTGTGGCTGGGAGTGGCCCCTTAACCCTTCAACATCGTCAGACCCTCAATAGCTCGATTTAGGATTCTGGTGTTGTCTCCGGCCAAGGCACACAAGGCAGGACAGCGCTTTTTGCAAGCTCGCCCATGGACTGATCGAACTCCCCACAGTTGGGCGGACTGAACGGTTTCGACTTCCGGTTTCGCTTCAGCTTGTCTATGCAGCAGGCCGACTCGGTCATCACAAGAGGACCTCGGATTCCAGCGCTCGACACTTAACATCCTCTCTTTCGAGAGCTGGGGAAGTTGGCTGGCCCCGCGATTTAAGCTACAGTAGGCGGTTGCACGTTTCATGTAGCCTGTGTTGCACATGCAGATATATGCACATACATACATGCATGCATACATACATACATGTTATGTATGTATACAACTGTAATTTGTATGTATGTAAGCATGTATGTACGTATGTTTATGTGTGTGTGTGTGTGTGGATATGTGTATGTGTGTATGTATGTATGTGTGTATGTGCGTTGGCGTCCAACGTGCCTGCCAGTTGGTGGGTTTCAGGGCAATGCGTGTATCTGCCCGTTTGTCCCTAAGCCACCTTCGCACTCTGTTTTCGGGAGGCTGTCGCAAGTCATGAGAACGCCACATTTTGTGGCCAAGGCTTGCTGCCTACTGTCGTTGACTGTCGTTGACAACGCCAAAGCGGCTCGGACTGGGACTGGGACATCTAGACTTGATCTGATGGGCTGCAAGTCGACCTCTTCATACCGGCTGTCATTGTTCCTACGCTGGCGGCGGACTTCGAAGAGCTTCACCTGCACGGGTGAGCACTTCAAGCTTCAAGGCATATTGCGCTTGAAGGTCTTACGGGTGTTCGAGGATTGGGTTGCGAATCTTCAATAATTGCATTGCGACCGTATTTTCAAGGGTAAGCTCCGAGCCATTGGGTCAAGACTGAATCACTGCCTTCACACCCGTGGAAGAGAGATTTGAAGAGGCGCTCGACCCCGTAGTCCCCTTAATGTCGCCTATTCACCTGCCTCAAACGGGATTTGCTCCGGTGCCCGGCGAAGCAGCTGCAGTTCCTTGACCAGTTGTCGTCACAGCCTCGCCAGATGGCTCCACAGGCAGATGCTCTTGGACTTGTGACGAAGTGCTTTCCCGTGCTAGTTGATCAGACTCTGGCATGGACGGCTTGCTGCTTGTAGCCACGGCATTTGCATTTTCGGTGAGTGGAAGGTCTGCCCTCTGGCCGGCATCAAGGGAAGGCACCGCTGCGGTGGTTGTTGTCCCTGCTGCCTGCTGATCTGCTGCTGTTGTGGAAAGATCCCCTTGCACAGGCTCCTGGACAGATCCCTGCTGTGCTGGTTCGATCCCACCGGCTCCTTGCAGGCCATCCGACTTATAGTCTGGTGCTGTTGTGGACAATTCGTCACCATGTTGGCCGGCCAACTCTGTGTTCGAGACCGTTGTGTCCACTGCCCCACCACCATCCCCAACCTCCTGACCAGCCATCTTCTGGACTACTGCCGTGGTGGGAGGCTCGTCACCTGCTTCCTGCTGTCCAGCTGGCGAGGTAGAAGGCTCTTCACCAGGGCCGTTTAGCGCACCGACGTCACCAACTTGAGCAGATGCCTGCTGTCCAGCTTCCGTGGTAGGGGTTGTGGGAGAAGGCTCGCCACCTGGGTCGTCTTGGTCGCCGTCTCCAGATGCCTGCTGCCCAGCCGAGGGCTCGCTGCCTGCATCTCCCTCTCCAACTTGGGCAGCTCCCTGCTGGTCGGCTGCTGTTGTAGAAAGCTCGTCACCTGGGCCGTCAAATGCCTGCTGGCCGGCTGCTGCGGTGGTAGGGGGTTCATGAACGAGGCCGTCTGATACATCGCCACCCCCATCTTGAACAGCTCCCTGTTGACCGGGTGCAGTGGTAGCGGGCTCAGCACCTGGGCCGTCGGATTCATCGCCACCTTCAGCAGCTCCCTGCTGGACGGCTGCTGTTGTAGAAGGATTAGAAGGCTCGTCACCGGGGCCGTCTGAAGCATCGCCGTCTCCAGATCTTTGCTGGCCGGCTGCTGCGGTAGAAGGCTCGTCACCTGGGCCGTCTAGTGCACCACCGTCTCCGACCTGAGCAGATCCCGGCTGCTCAGCCGCCGTTGTAGAAGGCTCCTCACCTGGCACTGTGGTCGAAGGCGCTTCACCAGGGCGGTCTCCAACCAGGGCAGATCCCGGCGGCTGCCTGGCTGCCGTTGTAGAAGACTCGTGACCGGGGCCGTCTGAAGCATCGCCGTCTCCAGATCTTTGCTGGCCGGCTGCTGTGGTCGAAGGCACTTCACCAGGGCCGTCTAATGCACCACCGTCTCCAACCTGATGAGCAGATCCCTGCTGTCCAGCTGGCGAGGTAGAAGGCTCTTCATCAGGGCCGTCTAGCGCACCGACGTCACCAACCTGAGCAGATGCTTGCTGCCCAGCTTCCGTGGTAGGGGTTGTGGGAGAAGGCTCGCCACCTGGGTCGTCTTGGTCGCCGTCTCCAGATGCCTGCTGCCCAGCTGAGGGCTCGCTGCCTGCATCTCCCTCTCCAACTTGGGCAGCTCCCTGCTGGTCGGCTGTTGTTGTGGAAGGCTCGTCATCTGGGCCGTCTAAGGCAGCGCTGTCTCCAACCTGAGCCTGCCCTGCTCCCGGGGTAGAAGGCTCGTCACCGGGGCCGTCTGACGCATCGCTGTCCCCGGCCTGCGCTGCGCCCTTCGGACCCCCTGCCTTGTTATCTCCGTACCCTTTGCCACTGCCATCATCCGCATCTCCGTCACCGTCACCGGGGCCAGTTAAGGCGTCGCCGGCACTGCCTGGAGCAGCGGCTTGACCGATTTGCTGGAATGCTCCGGCAGGGTTTGAAGTCGTTTGCAAAGCATTCGCACTCATGCCGATGGGCGGCTGACCACGCAGGGAAGGTGGCAAACTGTCTATCATGGCTGGGCTTGCAGTGGTCCTGGTCGGAGGGCGAGAAGTGTCCACAGGACGCTCGTACTCAGTCGCGCCCGGGAACATGGTCACCTGAACGTCCCAAAAAATGCCAGCCTACCCCCAAAACAGTCCAGATAAGAAACGACAAGCGAAAGCCAAGCACCGCCATGCCTTGATAAGAACGATGCCCACCAGCAGGACACAAGCAACGGCTGCGGCCATGGTCCGACAGTCAGCCTTGATCCCGAAGGGCAAGAGATCATCCTCCACGTCCTTGCCTGGCTTTGGGCGATTTCGCGGCCACCTGCCCCTCAGCAAATCTGTCTCCTCGTCATCATCGTCGTGCTTTCCGAAAGGCTGCGGTTTCGGAGCCATGCCTCATGACCTCCGTGCTAAGTCTTCCTCCGGCTTACCCTCTTGATCCGGAGTGCTTCGGAAGGACGGGCGATCCCAACATGCAACCAACCCCAGTCTTCGGTGCAAAATGGCAGAGATGCCTGCGAAGGCTTATGCCGGTTGCTCCAAGTGCCCTGAAATGAGCATCGCTGCATCCGGTCCTCTGAGCCAAAAGCGTTAGCCCTGACCGCCCCCCCAACCGCCCCCAGCAGCTTGGCTGCTGACCAGCGTCGTGCTGGACGAAGGCAAGGCGCGCATGGCAAATCTGTGAGCTGGACTGTCCTTCACTTCCACTTTAGGAAATCACCCATGAAGGACGAGCTCTATTTGCCCGATGCCTGGCTTCGGATCGCACAGGCGATCTTGAACCCGATGCAGGTCGAAACGATTTCGACTTTGAGCAGAGAATAGTATAGGATAGTATAGTCAGAGTAGAACACGAAACACTTCTTGCAAAAACTGCTCCAGGGTGCCCTGCCCTCCAACAGGCAGCTGCGTGAGGATCAGCATCGCCGTCCCCACCACCTCCTGAAGCTGAAAAGAGTGGTCTGTGCTTTAAGCTCCCGACTGTCTCCCACCCCGAAACCAACAGCTTCGCTGCTTTGCTGTTCCTGCCTCCCTCCACCCCCAAGAGTTAGTCTTACAGTAAAGAACCCGACCAAGCTTTGGGCTTTGGCCTGTTGGGTTTGGAGCCTAGGCGCCTGTCCGGGTTGCAGATCGGAACTCACGGGTCATGAACCGCTCGCCCACAAAACCAAGGCTAGCGCGTCAGGGCGTTAATCCATGCTAATCCCCTTGACCAGAAATCATCATGTGTACGTTTCTGAAAGAACAGGCGCAGTGGTGCTGAGGAAGCCTTGTTGCCTCGCTTCGCGAATTCATTGTTTCAGCAGCTATGCAAACCAACAGGTTGACAGCTGGTTCTGGCTTTGGGAGTGCGGAATCGAAACCAGGCCACTCCGCCAAATCCTGCCTGTCCTTGAGCACATCCTCGCGCCAGTGCCCGAGAGGTATCAAGGCGCAACAGGCCTTGCACCAGTCATGCATCCTAACCGTAAACCTTTTATCACCTGGGATCCAAGATGTGACATCTGCAGCTCAACTTGAATCCCTGAAACAACCCAGGCGTGGGAAGAGCGCCGCAACAGCTTCCGCTGGACCATAAGCCGGCAGATGGATGCTCAGTGCCAGTGAGTCGTAGTTGCAAATAGTACCAACCCCGTCAGTATTGCTCCAGTAAACGTCAGCTGAGAACACAACATCACAGACGAGTCTGCGAAACACTAAACGCGCAGGTCGAGCGCGCTCAGGCAGTCGTTGGGCTTCCGGGCCAAGATGAGGAGACACAGCGGATCCGCCGCAAGCTCCTTTCGATGCAAAGTCTCGCATGATGTGTCTGTCTAGCAACCCACCTCAAAGTCTGCAAGACCGAGATGGCACTTGTAGAAGAAAACACGTAACCAGAGACCAGAGAGTTCAAGTTACTTCACGGCTAATCACCGTTCATAAAACACACTACGCCGGCACTCCTCAGGTGGTTGAAGCGTTAAACTAAAAAGTGGGAAATGCAGCCTGTTGGTGGTCGGACGTGTCACCTCTGCCGCATCTTAACCAGGCATTGCCTCTTCCGCAGCTCCTCCAAAGCGGTCTCTGCAGCACCTGACACGGCAGCCCATCGTGTTGCTGGCTTAAAGCTACTGTTAGACTAGAGCCCTTACTCCGACAAGGCCAAGGATTCGAAGCCTGCCGAAGAATGGATGCCTTTCATGGTTCGAGGCTCAGATGTGTAAGGATTTGGCCAGGAACGCAAGTTGATGGTCATTGCGCAATGCGCTGGCATTGAAAATCAAGCGGTCGAAAGTGACAACGACGACAACTTATGTAGAAGATGGAAGAAACCCGAAAAAGCCGTGCGATAGGAAGAATGCAGGATTAGCGGATTAGCGCTACCAGCCCCGACTCATCGAGAAAACAAGGTTCAGGAATGACAAGGAGCTGGCGGCCTGGAATGTCGGCCAGCATCGCAAGAAAGGCCATCTAACGCCCATGTATGTGGATGCGTGTGTCTGGTATGCATGCATGCGTCCTGACTATGGCAGCACTTGCGAGAGCAAGAAAGAGGCTGCTGTCGTCTTTGGCCGAAAAGCCTGTTCCCAAGCGACCCTTCGAGTCCAGTCTCGAGCTACTCATGTCTCGAACTACCCGAGCCGATGGAGAGCGGGGGCCCGCAACGTCGCGGTGATCACCAGCATAAGACACGGGAACCCCATTGATTGCGGCAGAAAAGATGCCATGAGCAAGAGGGGCCTGGCCGCAAAGATAATCACAGCCAACCCGCCCAGCCAGTCTACTGCCGAAACAATACACGGATGCTCTGTGTCAGCCTGGAACGGGCCGAACTTTTTCCACCAGGAATCATGTCATGGCGAAGTATTGCCGAACCGTGCCGGGATCGAGACCTGCATTGACACCGGCCACCTTCGGCCTCTAGCGAACTCTTGACATGTTTATAACCTTGACTGACGCCCTCGCCTCTGCACCGCTCCGTGCACACAAAGAAGCTGCGCGACCTGCACCACAGGCCCATCAATGCGAAAGCTGATCTCTGTAGGAACAGTGGCCTGAGACCTCAGAGGCCTTGAGCCGTTCATGCCTGTTCGGCCTGTTCTGTCGACTCCAGGAGCCCGGCCCGATCCGCGCCCCGTGCAGCCAGACTTCCACCAGCCACTCGCCGGCCGCCTTCATTTCGGCCAGGCCCCTGCCAAGAACGAAGCGCGGAGCTGAAAGTTTTACAACAATCGGCAATCGTCATCATCAGCTCACAGTGCATCATCAACCTTATCGCCAGTGCTGCCATCATCAGTAGCACTGCCTTCTATGCGCTCATCCTCCCTGCCGCTCTTTGCATCAGTCTCTCTGCTCACCGCCACGATGGATATCATCATCAGCGAAAGCTGCAAGCAGTGGCAGCAGTGGCAGGGTGCAGTAGCCATCGAAGGCATCAATTCGGAGCTCAAGTGCTCAGAGCTTCTAGCGCTGAGCTCGCAGCTCAGGAAGACGAGACCAGGAGATGAGCTGCGGCCTTCACTTGTCACTTGCGTGGCGGAAGCGGATGGGCCAAGTCGTACGGTCGTGGTGTGCTTCTCTGATTTCTACAAATGCCAAGATGTGGCAAAGGCGTCCGCCCAAGCCGTCCCTCATCCCCCTAGATCTGGACTGAGCGGAATCGAACTGGGGGCAACTTAACTGCAGCATTCCCATCGGATAGTTTTTGTGCCATGTGGGAAGAACTGGACCGACTTCGACGGGTACGGGAGTTGCATCGAAGCCCTCCTGATTCTAGTTGCCAGACCCGATGGAGTGCTGAGCCATGCTATTCTCGACTGGGTCTTGCTTCCATACCCCGCACATACTGAAGCTGCTAGCAAGATTTGTTGAGGCTGCAAGTCTTCTGGCTGCCAGTCCTGAAAGGGGAAACTGATGAAGCCGTTCGTCCAAGTGGGCTCTTCCACAGCACCTGAAGAAGCGCCACGCACAGATCCGAGCCGCACGTGAGAGTGTGTTACGGCTGTGATCAAGGCAAGCACTGAGCATGTTTGAAAAATCTTGGGGCATCTTTTGTTCCTAATGGACCGTATCCTACTGGGCGGAGAAGTACACATGGGCCACGGATGAGAAGCGCTGAAACGGGGCAACCGCTGGTGCACACAGGCAAACTGACTGGCAAGCTTGACAGGCTACACATTTGAGCAGCGCGTTGCAGGACTTCCGGAGCCACACCACCCTATCCCGAAATAGTGTGCCCATGATCTTGCCTCCAGCTGCTGCAGACCCTGGTATGTTTCTTTGCGTCGTTTGGAGGGAGGGAGGCACGATACATTCGGACGGGGCCATCGTCACTACTCGAGATTCCTTGTCCTGGTCACACTAGCCACAAGACTGCTACAGAGCAACGCCATGTGGCCCCCACACGGCCTCGCCCGTGCTGTCGCCCTCGTTGCCACCACGCACGGTTGCATGCGACCAGTACAAGACCAGGTCGACCTGACCTGAGATGAGCTGACCACTAGCAAAGCCGAACAAAGAAAGATGCAAGACAATCACTGTGCTTTTGCGTTACACGGTCAAAATCTCTTCTCGACAAACGGACATGTTTTGCATCCACCGTTGCTCCTTGCGGTTTGAAGGCTGCCAAACACATAGATTGGGGTCTGCAATGGTCTGCAGCTATGCAATCTGCAGAAAGGAGGGGTGCGACATGCAGAGGCGTCTCCGATCTGACCTAGTAGGACCTGTGTCCTTTGCGCCTGTCATGTCTATCGCTGCCATCATGCCTTGGTCCCATGGCATTTCGCCCCTCCAAGACATTGGCAATGCGACTTCGCACGGCCGTGGAGGTGTTTCGGACGTTCTGCACGAAGATGCCAGGAGCAAGCACCTCTGTGCGCTGTTCGGGGGTGAGCTCCCAAAGCTTCGCCTCCACTGCCCTGTCCAGTCCGTTCAGGTCCACGAAAATTGCCAGGAGCTCCTCGGGTGTAATTACGGTCTTGATCCGGCTCATGACCACCCCCGAGGGGTTCCGGACACCGCCCATGTTCCCAAGCTCGCGCACCACAGACTGGCGCTGCCACAAACTCAGGCGCCTCAAGACCTCCCCGCACCAACTCTCAAGGCCGAGCTCCTCGACAAGCCGCCGCACATCCTGCGGAAGGTCGTCCTCCCGGTCCCTCCCCCGTCGCCGGCTCCTGCTACGCCGCCGGCTCGAACGGCCGCTTGACTCATGGGCAGATTCCTGCCTTGGCTGCAAAGTAATCGGCCTGCCACCCCGACTGCTTATGGTGCGCAGGGCTTCTGAAATCCGACTCATTGCCACACCAGAAGGGTTTGCGGCTCGCTGGATCTTTAAACCCGATTCCATCACAGCCTCACACTGCTCCGATGTCAGACCTGAAAGCCGATCTACAACACCTTCGCCAAGATCGTTGACCTTGATGAACATCTGGATTCTCTGATCCACTGAGGCTACTTGCTTTACCCGGCTCATGACAACACCATTCGGATTCCGAGCCCTCTCTACGTTGAGAGGAGGATGCAGTACGGAAGATCTCTTTCTTGGTGAGAGCATCATCAGCACCTCGATGAGCCACTCATCGAGACCATGCTCTGCCACGAACGACCGAACATCCTCCTCGCTCCCCCCCGCCGCTGGCTGACCCTTGCTCAGCGAGGACCGACGGCTTCGGGAGCGCGAACGGCTGCGTCGTCTGCCGCCTCTGGCAATTGCAGACAGCTTGTCGCTCAGCGTGGGTGTTTTGGAAGCGGCCGGGCTTGTGTCCTGATCGAGAGCAGAGGCCACTTGTGCCAGCGCCGAGGCCGCTTCTTTGATGTTCACCTTTGCATTAACCTGAGAGGACGCTTTTGATCCGCCCAACCTTGCCAATGCTGCAGATGCCTCTTTCAGCACAGTTGCAAGCCCTGCCATTAGCTCTGGATTCTCGGCTGCATCCTTCTCCTCATCCAGCAAAGCCGGCATGGCTGTGAGTGAGGTCTATTTACTTCAACTGCAAATGATGCGGTCAGCTCTGGCGAAATCTGAAGTTGACGCAGCACCTAGAACTAGAATTCACGTCAACACGGCATGTGATATTGTCGAAGCTCGTGTCTCTGGATGGTTGGGCTTCATCTCTCGGAGCCTCAGAATCCTAGGAGGGCGTCTGCATCTCTAAAGCCACGGGAAGCACACGGGCATCAGTCCTCTCGACACCTCGTGAAGGCGACCCGCATGAGAGAGACGACAGGAACAAAGCTACAAACAGCTGCTGCTGTCGTGCTTCGGCGGTCGTCGCAGTAAAGGTCTTGACACCGTTCATCAACTTTGTCAGCTTCATCACCCGGAAGCTGCAAGCTCCCAAAGGATTCTAAGGCCCCAGCTCAAGTCTTCCAGAAGGACGACCTGAGACAGTAGTAGTTGTTGTGGTGGCAGCAGCAGCAGCAGCCGCCGGGGTGGCGGTGGTGGTGGTGGTGGTGGTGGCGGCGGTGGTGCTGGTAGTGGTGGTGGTGCTGCTGTGCTGCTGNGCTGGTGCTGGTGCTGGTGCTGGTGCTGGTGCTGGTGCCGGTGCCGGTGCCGGTGTTGGTGCTGGTGCCGGTGCCGGTGCTGGTGCTGGTGGCGGCAGTGGTAGTGGCAGTCGTAGCGGAAGTCGTAATGTGACCAAAGCATCGCCGGAGGAGCTTCCTACGCAAATGCTGTGGCATCTTCTTCGATGGGCCTGCGACCGACTTAGAGAGAGCTGCGGCGATGTGGGCAACTTCATAACCGGCTAAGATGCGAAGCTCCAATGAGCCTGTACAGAGGTCGGGATTGCCAAGATAGCTCTTGTATCTGAGCCTCCCTTCATGTGCATCGAAAAGCATGGTGCCGAGCACCTGTACAGCATGCGCAAGTGGCCTCCTCTCTTAAAGAGGACAGGGCACTGTATATATGTCCTAGCAATTCCTAGCATCATGGAATCCGCTGAAGCCTCTGTGTCGTGTCAGCTCGCTCAGATCCGAAATCCCAACTCAGGAGAAACATAAGAGGTGTAGCTGATTCCTCCTGGAAGCCATTTTGGCCTCTATTTGCAGCCTTTGTGGCTGACAGCATACAATTCTTGATGAAAGGTACATGGCAAGGAGGCTGAAGACAACGTGCGTCCCTAGGCCCTAGACATCCATCCCGAGTAAACAGGTGATCTTCCCGTGGACGTTGGGCATAAGGCCTCAACGTTGCATCTAGGCTTTCGCAGACGCCAAAGCTAAGCCACTTTGTCCTCGAGAATTCCTTGCACGGCATAACCTCTGCGGCTGTCACCACAACATAAACGCTGCATGAATTCCTGAGCTGCTGGAGCATGGCCCAAACTAGCATACGGCCCTGGGCAAAACGCATGAGGTCCCGAGACAAATGATTCTCCGAGAATCAGATAATAGGTATGACATGGCAGCACCACAAAGGCTTTTCGTGAAGCTTTGGGAGTGTGTGCATTAGCACTGCTTTGCAACACTCGACTGCGGCGAGGAGCGTGGCGCAGGTCGCCTATCGTCTCTCACCACAGAAGCCAGCAGCAGCTGCTTCCCCGACCTTAGATCGAGTGTGCCTGCTGGCATGAAGCTGGCGAATGAAAAAGCATCACGACGTTCTAAGCTCGGGCTGCCCCCGGTCAGGGCCAGCGCGGGTTTGCAGCCGGAAACAAACTCACCAGCAGAACAAATTCACACAAGCAATGTCACAGAACTGATTTCCATAAGTGACACTGGCATGTGTGGCTCATGTTTATGCCATCATTCTCAACGTACAGAGCTTGACTCCCTATAGTAGGGGTGTGATCACAGGTCTCCAGGGCCAGCGCTTTTTACAGCAAGCTTTGGTTTGCTCGTCTCTTCATTCTGTGCCAAGGCGCTGTCACATCGGTCGGCCTGGCGCTGCGAGCCTGGAGCGGTCCCTACTTGGTTTTGTGCATCTATTCTGAGGATTGCTCTGCTCCTGCGTGTCGAAAATTATGGGTTCCGATTGGGTGCGCTTGAAATGGACTGAGATGCTGTTCGCCTGGCCATGGATGCAGCGGACGAGGCTCGATGTCAAAACGAAAAGGACAAATAATGATACTGGTCACAGGTACTAGTAACGGAAGCTCGTAGAAGAAATCTTCGCCACAAGAGCAGTGCTGGCCATTGTGAAATGAATGGTACAAGCGATAACATCAGCACGCAAGCTAGGGTGGGTACAACACTTGAAATAGCAACGCACAGGTGATACTGTTAATTCCAGCAGTGGCTGCAGTCCCTGTTGCTGCTGTTGCATTCGCTGTTGTTGTTGTTGTTGCTGCTGCTGCTGTAGTCGTTGTCGCTGTCGCTGTCGTTCTCTTTGTCTCTGTGTGTGGCTGCGGTTGTGGTTGTCGTTGTGGTTGTGGCTGTGGTTGTGGCTATTGCTGTGTCGTCGTCGTCGTGGTCGTGGTCGCTGTCGCCGAGGCCGTGGCTGTGGCTGTTGCTGCTGCGGAAGCTGTAGCTGTAGCTGTTGTCGTTGTGGTTGTCGTCGTTGTGATTGTTGTGGTTGTTGTGGTTCTTGTGGCTCTTGTGGTTCTTGTGGTTGTTGTTGTTGTGGCGGTGGTGGTGGTGGTGGTGGTGGTTGTGGTGGTTGTGG
>BGNK01003178.1:5349-33214 GCA_003297005.1 Symbiodinium sp. clade A Y106 | reverse complement strand
CCCTCCCGCTCCCTCTCTCTCTCTCTCTCTCTGGGGCAACATGCGCTTCCAGCGCAATTTGAAAGGACACCTTCATTTCTCGTACATCTATGGACGGCTCGCCAAAAAACAGACGACTGTCAGCCAAGCCACACCAAGACGTGCCGGGCAACTGGCACCAGCCGTTGCAACAAACGGCCAACCTGAACCACGAGCGACATCCTAGACCCAATGCTACACCCACGGCTTCCTGATTAGGCGAACCTGCCGTTTGCTCTAGCATTTGGCGAACTTGACAGCGGAGCTGTGGTTGCTGCAGTTGCGAGCACTCCTTTTATCCCGGCGCCAGCGCAGCGCCGCTGCCAACTTTCGTCTTTGCCTTCGCCCGGCCGGAGCTCAAGACGCGGTTCCTTCGGCCCTTGACAGCTCGGCTTTCCGGCTTTGACCAATACCTGCAGGAGCTCCTTGACTGCTCGTGCAGGGAGATCCGCAGATCTCCATCTCCTCCCTGGCGCTGTCATGGACTGGACGTCGGCACAGAAAGCGTCCGTCTGCCCCCATCTCCTGGAAGCGCAAACTTCCTCGTGGGGTGTTCGCCGAAGCTCCAACTTTCCTCGGCTCCTGGGCTCCACCACGGGGATCTGGAGCGCGGCGTTGGGACAAGCTGGCGGCTCTCAACGTGGGACACCTGGCACACAAGTCTGCGAAAGCGGTGCGGGAGGCGTTACGATTCTTCTGGCCTTGTCGCTGCATGTGCGCCAGCACCTCACAGGGTGGACCTCGCGGCTTTGAAACTCTGACGCCGAGTTCAATTGCAGCCAATTGACACTGAAGGTCTTCCAAAGCTTTGCATCTACGCTGTCATGTTCCCAATCATGAGCTTCGCAAATCGGGGGATGCTTGAGCTCCTCATGCGGAGCAACCAGGCCTCCAATGAATAAGCATGGCAGTCTGACCGAACATGGTCCAAACCTTAAACCCGAGACACCGAGTTCGAATGCGCCCTGCATGTGCCATACCCGTACGGTACCCCCTAAACTAAACCTGCAATGCCGCGGCCTTGCAGTGATGCCTCGGAGAGCACCAGAAAGTCCGCCGGACCGATCGGATGGAGCACCGTCGCATCCAGGGGGCAGTCACTGGGCAAGCGGCGTCCTTGCAGGATCAGTTCTCTGGCTCAGTTACAGTAGCGGATAAAACCATGGCAAGCAAAACGGTCTACATGACCTGCATGTCTACCAAGCTGGAAGCACACGTGACATCGCAACACAGGACATGCAGGTCAACGAAGCATGTCGTGCACAATCAGTGTTAAAACACACCACTCCCAAAGCTATCCGAGTCTCCAAGGCAATTGGGGGCTTCACATGTTGGACTGCCGTCCAAAATGTGCAGCAAAGCCCGGCAAGTCTTGCACCATTTCGGTTGGAGTTTAGCTTGGCTGTGCCGATCCGATCGTACAACTAGTCTGGCCGGCTCTTGCAATGTAAATGCCTACGACCTTCCCTCGGCAATCAAAGCCGCTGCTTGCAGTACAATGGACTGGGCATCCGAGCTTTGAGAGATGAGCAAGTCCAATTGAATCTTGCCCACAAAGGAAGCTTCGGAGCCTACAGCATCCTAAATCTGGACCGAAGGCTGCAAGGGCTTGGCCGCGTCCTGTGTAGACCCCAGGCATCGACTCCCGGTGCAGCGCCAGGGGCTCCAGCCAAGCACTCACCGCAGCACCGGGCCCCCCCTGATTGCTGGCGCGGGACGCGGAACCGGAACTCAGGACGTAAGTGAAACTGAAACCTCCCACTGCCGCAAGGGTGCGACGTCTAGCAAAGAACGAAAGGAACAACGCAGGGACCGGGAATGACAAGAAGCCACTCAATTGTCCAACGACCCGGCGCCTCCAAATCTGTCCTCAAACGCTTGACCATGCGCTTGGAGGCCAACAGGTGGAAGACATCCTCAAGGCCCCGATGACATCAGCAAAGTACTCGAAGCCCACGAACACGTTGAACGCAAAGCTAGATCCCTGAGGCCCCACACTCTGATTCGACAAAAAGCCTAGAGGGTTCTAGAGGGTTTAAAGCCTCCAAAATCGCCAAAAGTGGAGTCCAGTCCCCACCTGGCTAAGCGCGAAGAACACCGGGCTGAGCCTGAGGACGAAACATGGAAAACTGGGCACTGGCACTGAACTGGCTCAATGCCTCAATGCCTGGCCTGGCCGGTGCCAAACGTTGGCGATTCACCGGAAGTACCACTATTAAGAAACATCCTCGCACGAGTTTCCAGTGGCCTGTGGTAGGGGCTGAGTCAGCATGCAAGCGCGCACACACAACAATAATGTCTCACGACCTATCTAAGAGTTTCGTCTCAAAATCTGCACTTTAAGGTCAAGGCTTGATTATACGCCCCTGGCGCCGTGCCGCGACTTTGCTTTGCTCTGCTCTGGGGCAAGAGGGGCAGGAAGTCCCTACCCCCCGCTCACTGGAGCAGCCCCATCCCGTCATTTTAACTGAATGGGCTCGGCTGTAAAAGAAAAGGCAGGTGCCCCGGGGAGTGGTAAAAACATGCCCTAATTTACGGCCCCGCCAGCCTTGTGCTGGCCGCTGTGGCACTCCACTTGAAGGGTAGCGAGAAAAGGTTTGTGTCCGCCGGTTCCCTAATTAATGAGTTCCCGCTAAAAGGTCGGTCCCTCAGTTTGTCTATCTTGGCTGGTACGCGGAAAGGTATAGGTCTTGAAAAGAATGGTCGCTCTTGCTCTCGCTCTCTCTGTTTGCTTTGTTTCGCGCTTGAGGCATCACCAATCCCCAATGCCCCGAGCGGATCCGCACTGCACTGCCCATCCACCTCTCTCTGTCTCTCTCTCTCTCTCCACCTCTCCCGCTGCGACTGAGGCACCCCGGCGGCTGCCAGTGGCTTTGCCAGTGGCCAATCACAGTCCCTTGGCTTCCCGAGCATCGGGCTTACACTTCGCGGTTGGCTGAAGGGCTGTTGGGGTTCTCCGGTTCGCTATCCCTGGCTTCCGGCCGAAAGCGTGGCACTGCATGAAGTCCGATCCAACAAGGGAAGGCCCATGGCCTTTCTCGGAGCTGTTGTAGCCGAGGGGCGAGCGGCCGCATTGCCTGATGCCTGCTCAATCTCGGACACCTTGCCCAACAGCCTTCGCTGCACAAGCGGTTTCTAGGCAAGCATGAACGTGCGAAACCAAGCTCCCAAACCACGTTCATTGCAGTGGAAAACCTATTGTCCACAGAGGCTTTGCACAGGAATGCCCTCAAGCCGAAAGATGGGAAAGCCGAGCCACACCGCGACATTGACGAAAGCATCCTGGCTTCCGGGCAAGAATGGGACAGCCAACATAAGTATACCTAGTACAACACTGGTACTGTTGTTCTGTTTGAGCTTTGACATATTTTGACCTTCTAGTGAAGGTACAGGGGGAGGTTGGCAACCTTCACGGTGCTCGAAGAGGTACAAGGTGTTTGAAGCCTTGACTGCCTTCTCACAGCCACATGCCCCGAACACGAAGACCTGCTGGACGCTTCATGTCCCAATGGACATCACGAAGCAAGACAGCTTTGGGAGATGGGAGGGGGGTCCGAGCACTTGAACTCACAAAATCCACGGGTTGAAACTGTCGCAAGATGTCAAAGCCCACACCGACCGTGATCCTATGCCAACACATGACATCTGACTCTGGCTGGCCAGAGTTGGCCTCCTGGACAATGACGAGCCACCGGAACTGAAATCGCTGCCTTCAGCAACTTTGCGGAAGTTGTGCTAGGGAGGGTTCTATGGCCAAAGGCAGATCTCGCAACTCAACGAGGAAATTATCCAACGCGGCCAATGCACAGGAAAGCGAACGTCCACCGAAGTTGTTCCTGAGCGTTTAGCGGCATCGAGGTCCACAACTGCTTGTTGCTAAAGCTTTCAGGATAGTCCACGGCTGAGGGTTTATACTGTGGAGCTCTTGCTTTGTCCACGAGGCTTCCGGTCGGCGTTAAGGCAATGGAAGACAGACAGAGATACAGCGAAAGAGACAGAGAGAGACACAGAGAGAGAGAGAGAGACCATCAAAAGACGAGAGAGAAAGAAACTCAGTGAGAGAGAGAGAGAGGGAGAAAAAGACATCTCAGGATCATCATCAGCAATCTGAAATGCAGTTGATAAAGCCCTGGCTGCGGTAACACTAAAGCGGATGGCACAAGCGGCTGAAGAGGGTTCGGCTGTCATCGGCTGTCCGGCAGAAGGCATATAGACAATGTCACCGAACTCGGCCTCCTCGCTGCAAAACGACTGGCAGTTTCCAACACGCGAAACAGCTGGGCGCCTCCTCGACCACGGAGGGCACCTCCGCCGCAGCCTCACATGGTCAGGCCAGAGAAACTCGGATGGGGTTCAGTTGCGTGCTAGAGAGTCCGGAGAGATGGAAAGCTTAAGGGCCTGAGGTGAGGCGTAGTCTCCGGGGCTCGGTGCCTCGTCCAGGAAAAAAGCCCAGTTGATGGCCGCAAGCTCGGCAAGCCGGGGCAGCCAAGCGATCCTCAAGCAGGAGTTGATGCCCGACAATGCCCGATTCCCGGTGTGGACTATTGTCGTCCTCCCTGCAGGAAGATGTGCTACCAGCCCAGCAGCGTAAAGACCCAGTGGTGCAGCAACCAGATCCACACTGATACACCACCGTCAACTGCCTGCAGTCCCCTCACGTCGCGGCCACGTCACTGTGTGGCCTGCTCCTCCTCGCCACGCAGGAGCCGCCGGAACTGCATGCCCGTATCCGTAGCCGAAGAAAAGACCGCAGCGAAGAACCTCGCAACTGGTGACGGCAGTCTTTCGTGTCGCAGGGTGCACAATTTGAGGAACTTTACTTTTATTCTGGAAAGACCGAGGATGTCCTGCGGGAGCCCCGTCAAATAGAATCTGCGTTCCTCAATTCAGCAACCACTCCCTTGCCACTGAGCAGCATGCCAAACTCTACCTGGGACACGTGGCACTGCGGCAATGCGTTAGGGTGTGCCCAGACAGATGGCAACCTCTGCCCCGAAACGAAGCAGGCAAGGGCCTCACTCGCCCCAACGACGTTATAATCTCTTCCAAGGCCAACCTTTGTTGTATGCGGTCCTTTGCAGTTCGTTGCTCGACACGGGCTTTGAGCAGAACTCTTCAGGTCGAGGGGTGATGCCATGTCCAATCCAAGCCGCCCGGCTTGGGTGGGAGGGCCCTCACATTTCCATGTTTCCTTACCCCCGCACCGTCGTCTTCATCTTTATCAACTCCCTTCCGACAACTGCCTGGGAATCCGGAATCCCAACAATTTTCCACACCTTCAACTTGTCAAGAATCTCGTCCCAGCTTGAAGCAGTCAGCCGTCCGACCCCTAAGCATGCACATGCACAACATGGCCATTTTTGAAGCCCGGATGCTCCTCAGTCTGCAAGAACGCTCGTGTCGTTCTTTGCCTACTTCCCTAGCTTCTTGCATATGTGCCGAGAACCTTCCCCGAGCTAAACGGATCGCAGGTATACTTGCGCATCGCCGAACTTCTAGAAACAAGGCTCTCCAGCGACACTGGGCGAGGAGATGCAAATCACGGTACCTCTGCCCTCTTAGGACCAGCCTGGCTGCTTCTCCAGGGAGGAAGATGGTCAGATTGCATGCTTCGGCACAGTCTTAATTTCACCTTCGGATGGTTGGATCTGTTTGCAAAAATGACCCCCAAAGAACGCCTGCAAGTACCCACCTTGCATGGGCCATGCCAAAATTAAGCGACTTTTCATTTTCGAATCGCGCAGTATGCCCGGAGGTGTCTATGGCCATCAAAATCTCGCAAAAGACAATTACAAACGCCAGCCTTCTGGTAGTCACTGGTGAGATTCTCTTTCCTGCTGCTTGCGATTCAGACTTCAGGACAGTAAGGACGAATGCCGCGGAAAAAGCGACGCAAATCTCTCTTCACTTCGTGTTAGTTGGTTTACGCTATGCTTGAGACTCCGCTTCACAGCCCATGCCAGGCATGAGCCAAGCACGTTTAGGCTGATTTCCCCAGCCCCTTGAACTCTTAACTCCCACCCGAAAACTGCAAAGCTCGTGCCAGCTGCCCAGACGCGGAACTGGCACAGAACCTTCCAACACCTGTGTGCGTTCCCAACCAACAATCCCCACAGCCCTCACGGACAAAGGACTTCCACCACGAGAACCAATAGGGCAAGGCGAAGAAATCAGAAAAGCAAGGTTTGCTGAGGCAAGCTGCCGGGGGGTCCGGCTGTGGCCCGCAGGTGTCGTCAGAAATCTGCCAGGGCGGCACGTCCTGGTTTGAAGCAGCATGCTCTGGGGGCCCTGCGTTTGAGGCTTAAGGAAATTGGAAAGTCTTCGGCTGGTTAACAGGGCATGTTGATTCGAAAGCTGATGCCGGCTGGGTGATCGATTCCTGCGCAGAAAAGACTGTTCACTTTGAGTTTCTCGAAGCTGGGATGACCTACATGTGTTGGCTAGGATACCACCCTGAACAACTTATGTACTCGGGGTGTTCCCCCTGACCCCTTGAGCACATCATGCGTTGCCGTGCGTCGGTCGCGGGGTGGATGACCGAAAGCTCTCCAACACACCATCCCGGATGGAACGTCTCACGGAAAACATGCACCGGGATCCCTGCTGGGCGCATAGTAACAGCCGGAAATGTATTTCGAACCCCCAGACATACATGCGACACCCCCTCCAAGTACATTAATTAAGTTAGGGGTTAGTGCTAGGTTGGCACAAGCTGGCGCCACGTGTGGGCATGAGAAGCCTGAGTTCAAGACAGACCTGCCCTTCGAACCAACCACACTCCAGAACGAAGCCTTGCATGGCCTTCGATATGAATTCGTTGTGGTCCGTCGCACTTAGCATGTCGTACTTCTGGAGCAAATACCTGCAGCCGGGTTCTCGATAGTCTCATGAATCATCGAGGCTAGATCGCTTGGCACAACGATGCAAAGAAAATATCTGTTAAAACATCCCTGGCACATCATGCTGGGAAAGCCGACTTTTGTGAACTCCTTCGTCATGAGCTCTTGCATGCGATCCCTCCTCTGTTTGTACTCTCCCTTCATCTTCACGCGGAAGTGCGGGAATGTGGAATCGAAGCAAACAGCCGCTTGCAGCCCGAGGTAGCGGTTGGAGTAGAAGAACTGTTCGTGCTCCCCGACCCTCAGGTTGTCCTGGAACTTGAAGCCGCGGAGCCGTGCCACCCTTCCCAGGAAGGCCATGGGGTGGATCCCCACACGCGTGCAGCCGTCTGGGGCACCAGCAGCCGTCATCGGATCTAGGTAGAGGCGATTCGACGTGGCGCGCAGCTGTCCGCGGAAGGCCCCGAAGTTGCGCTCGTCCTCCAGAATCGGAAACCCCAAGAGGTCGAAGGGCAGGGTCAGAGAGTGAAGCTGGCTCCTCATGTGCCACAGCATGCATTCCAGACAAGACAAAGGCGACCGCACGAAGTCGTCGTCGAGCACGAGGAGGAACTCTGTCTGCACTCGGTGCACCAGCAGCTTCTTCCCACGGGATAGACCGAAGTCGTACGGGACATCAATGACAAACATGCGTGACACGCTGGGGTGCGGACGCTCCTTGAGCCCTTGGCAGTCGATCCCCTCCGCACACTCGCACGTCACCAGCACAGGAAGGTGCTCGTACATGCTCCGAAAAGATGCTCCAAGGCGGTCCAGTAAGTCACAGCGTGAGGCCGAATGAGCCACTACTGTGATGTGATCCTGGACATCATCCAGCAAGGCTTGCATTCGAATCGTTTTGGTTGCAGGCATCTTTGCCGGGCAGTGCTCCTCCAATGTCAGGACCATTTCATCAAAGTGTGCTAACAACTCGGCCTCTGTCAATCGGGAATCCCTCTGCCCAGGGGATTGCCCAGGAAGAGGCTCGAAGGCTAGCACTGAGATCGCTGCATTCAGCTGTGCCGGGAGCCCGCGGAACCGGAAGGTGCGCTGGTCCACCGACAGCGCCTGCCGACAAATGCGGAAGGCACGGACTTGGTCTGGCGTATCGTAGCCCTCCGTCTTCTGGGAGCCCTCTACGCGGGCACCGGGGCGACAAAAGAACCGCAACTTGGGAGGAGTGCCTTCGGATCCGATCATCAGCTGTACCTGGTGGCCTCCTTCCCCTTGCGTGCCATGGCAGGTGCTGAGGCCTACGACTCGCACATCCCGGAAAGTGCGGTAGCCCCCGACATCACCGGGGAGGGCAGCCTCCCTCGGCAATGTTTTTGGCTGCCCGGCATCAAAGCTCTCCATCATAGAGTTCTGCAGGGCATCCAGTGTATCCACGGGACTCCGCAAGCGCCTCCCCTGTGTGGCTTCCAATTTGGGAGGCACTCCGAACTGCATTGGCCCACCAGCGAAGGGGCCGAGGTGCAGGGACAGCATACGTCGAGTCAGATCTACGACGCTGCGAGGCAGCACATTTCGCGCCGATGGAGGCCCATAATCCATTGGCAAGAAAAGCTTCAGGGACCGGATCAACGACCAGTCTGCTCGCTCCTTGTGGGCGCGGGAAGAGTAGAGCTGGCTGTGATGGTGTGGCCGGTCATCCAGCTCGTCCTCCAAGCCCCGGCGCCCGTAGTAGCGAAACCCATCCGGAAAGTGTGGCTCTGCCATGGACCACGACGGTAGCAGCACTACCTCGCAGCTTTCCGACAGCACGCGGCGCCGAGATCTCACGTAGGCCTTGTACAGTCGAGTCAAGATCGTGTCCATTTCGGCCACAGATCCTGGGGAGGTTCTCGAATCCCTACCCGAACCACCACTCCTGAAATTCTCCTCTCTCCGCACCCTCAATCCCAGGCTTTCGTGGCAAGACTCGCTGGCGCACAAACATCGCAACAGACTCTCGAAGGAGCTGCTTGCCAATGCCACAACCTTGCGGAAGAGAACGTGGTGCGACGTGCGAAGCGCAGACCTTGGAATTCCAAGCTGTCGTGATACTCAAGAATCGTTTCGGCTTCAAGTCCGAGGTGAGACAGCTTTTGGATGATATTTTCGACACGTAGTTGGGATTCTGCATGTGAGCCCGCTGTTGTCTGCAACCTCGCCTGCAACACATACGAGCCAAGTAGCCGTCGTTATGCCGTCTCCTCTGTCCGTGTGCGACCTTGCTTGGGTTCGACTTCGACAGCACTTGGGTTTTCACTAGCAGGCCTAACAAAAAGCAACTCATTCGCCAACTCCTTCCGTAAATTCTGTCTTCTCGTTTTTTTCTTCTGGATTTTCAGCCTCTTAACTGTTCGCTCTCCCTGTCCCTCAGGAACGCCAGTCCAGACCGCTTGCACCCACGCTCCTTGCAGGGCCTTGTCGGGAGGGCTGATCCTCGTACCCGTACCAGTACCCGTTACCCGTACTACTACTACTCCTGCTGCTGCTGCTGCTGCTACTACTACTACTACTACCACTACCACTAACACTACCACAGCTACTACCACTACCACTACCACTACTACTACTACCACCACTACCACTACCACTACCACTACCACTACCACTACTACTACCACCACTACTACTACTACTACTGCTACTATACTACTACTACTACTACTACTACTACTACTACTACTACGACTACTACGACTATTACTACTACTACTACTACGACGACTAATACGACTACGACTACGACTATGCCTCCCTACGCCTCCTACTCCTACTCTGCTACTCCTACTCCTGCTGCTACTGCTACTGCTTCGGCTGCCTCTACTGCTACTATTGCTACAGACAACTCCTACTCCTACTCCTACTCCTACTACTACTACCACCACCACCACGACGACCACTACACGACGACCACTACTAGTACTACTATCTTCAGCTCATCCAGAGGGGTCGACTTCGAACTACCCACCCAGCGCAGGCGTTGCCGCGCACTGGGAAATTTATGTGCGAAATGACACACCACTCTCTCGCTCTTTCGCTTTCTCTCTCTCGAGGTCCGCCTTGGAAAACCCTGAAACTTCACTCCTTTGAGCAGGCACTCAAGCCAACAATGCTAACGCAAATCAGACATACGCGGGATGTTGAACAGCGGAATCGAACTGGACTCGGGCACGCATGAGTTGGAGTAACACCCATGAGGTTGTTGAAATGTTTCTAAGGGGAGAGGTTTGTGATAACGTTTCTTGTAAGAACTCCGCCTTCAACAAGTTCCATACCGAGCGGACTAACAGCTTTAGGATTGACCCCTCACCTATGCTCCTCGCCTGGGCGTCCAAGACTTCTCGAAGTCCTCCGCAGGTGGTTGAGTTCAGCGTCATGCCAAAGCTTGAAACGTGCAGCTTCTTACGGCTTCTTCGCACTTCCTAACATGTCTTGCTTCCAAGACTTCGACTCCTTTATCTCACAAAAACGCGACATACACTTCCAAAACACTGCTAGCCCCACTCGAGGCTCCTCCTCCTCGAGGACCTGGGAGGGCAACGGGCCATCTGGCTCCAGAGGTCGCTCCAAAAAGACCTCGAGAAGGCGAACAACAACGCCTAAGCAACAACATCTCACCCGATCATGCCCTTGTTCAAACTCTGCAATAGGCTTACTTTGCTGCTTGTAAATGCAAGATAAAGACCCCAAGACTGTCAGCCAAAGTGCCGCAGTCCGGGCAAGGCTCAACGACCCGGGAAGCCAGGAGTCAAAGGGGTTCCTTGCCCAAAACATTTCGATGCGGCACGAAGTGTTGCGGGAGCTTCAAAAGAAGAAGGATGGTGATGTCAAGAACAGCAACCCTGCAACCTGCTAAAACAGAAGAACACGCATGAGACGGTGCTGGAGGGCCTCGCCTGTAGGGACGAGATCTTTTCGTCTGTTTGCAATTGCTCAAACACAAACACAAACCGCAAAGCCAAGCCTTGACAAACCTTAAAGAGCTCCGGGCGAAAACTGCAGAGTTCAGGTCGTTCACCCTCCAGGTTGTTCACAATTGCGACGAGGAATCAGAGGGAGCGACTTCTAGCCCCCAGACAGCACCTCCATGAGCCGAGCGTCAGCAGAATTATGTCCATGCTGAGGCTGACCTGGGCTCGAAGAAACCCCCGAAACTAGTAAACATGCCATTGCAGCAAAAGCAGTAGCAATGGATAGCAGTTCCGGGTCGTGGTCGTCGCCGATCAGCCGCCAGAATCTCCTTCACTGTCGTCGCCGTCAGTCGCGATCAATGCAGCTGCAGGTGCGGCGGCTTTTGGAGACGTGGCAGCAGCGGCGACAGAGGACAGTTAAACTTTGGCAGCCATTCCACTTGAAGAGTGATTGTGGGGGTGGGCTGCTGGCTCCAGGACTGAAGTTCACGATCAGAATACGTTCTCATACTTGCAGCAGAGGCGCACCACCAAACAAAACCTGCAAGGCCAAAACGCCCGAGTTTACCTTGGACGGCTGAATCTGCTGCGGCCCCAAGAGCTCTAATTGCCAGTAGAGCCTTTAACACTGCAGCCAAAGCTTGGCCGTCGTTTGCACGAGAGAGCTCTCTGGCCCGTGAACAAAAGACTCCTTTTCTAGGCCATGTCTGTGAATATTGCATGAACCTCAAACCTTGGGCATTGGGAAACCGAATCTGCTTTCCCAAGGATCATTAGCGCAGTGCAGCCGACCATTCCGAACCCAAGAAGCACAGTGCATGGACATGTCTCGTCCCCCAAGTGGCGCAAGCTCAATGAGGCAACGGTGCGAGATTGAAACGAGAAGCCGTGAACACGAGGCCGTTTGGCTCGACACCGACACGACCCAATGAGTCCTGCGCGCCGTAGCGCAACATACGGAGGGTGGTTCATCAGTTTCACAATGCTTTGGCCCTTGCACCCTCGTACCCACAAGACTTTAATTTTCAAATCCCAGAACTCGAAGCCTTGCATGCGTTGGTGATACATGTGCCGTGCTCCGTGCTGTCCTGAAGCTGCTCGTCGGAGAACCCGAGCCTTTGCACTCTCGATGCAAAAAGGCAGGCTCACTCTCCGGATAGACTCTCGCACCGGTCTCAGCATGAAACAACAGATGTAGCGATAGCTACTGCCACCATCTCAATACACCCTTCGACCCTGCGGTGTGGAGTGCAACACCCTGTGCAGTTGGAGCAAGACACTCATCCATCGGCGCGGCAGCACGGTAGACCAAAGTCATGATGAGGTCCATGCGCAATGGAAACACCACGACGCAGTAGCCATCCGCGAGATAACTATCCTAGGACAAGAACTTCGCAATTACACGCCACAGATGAGGTGTGTGCTGCTGGGTTGCCAACCAAGGCTCGAAACGAGACTGCATGCCATCGTCTGGAGCGATGCCGACCAACAGCAGAATGACACGTGCCAACCTCGGTGCCACAACAAGCTTGACTTTAGCATCACTACAACCATCATCATCATCGTCATAACCACCATCATCTTCATCATCCTCGTCTACCCTCATCGTCGTCGTCATCGTCAGCAGCAGCAACATTATCATCACCATCATCCCTTCACCGGCATCGCCGGCATGACCATCATCAACAGACGAACACGACTGGCCGCACCAGCGGCAGCAGAAGAAGCATTACCTGCATCATCATCGACCACTCGAAGCGGCTAGCGGCCTTCCTGGGTAATCAGGTCATGTTCATAGCCGACACGTATCGGCATGCATCGACATCACCAGAACACTGCACGAGCTTTGAAACAAGCCCCAGACAAGCCAACAATGAAGCCGAAAACACACACTTTCCGTAAAAGGTAATTATTAATCACTGTTAGTCAGAAGATCTTGGACTTCCTCCAAGTTGCGGATGGTTAAAGAGGACAGCATCCAAGGCAGAGTACTCCGACGCAGCCATACCTGCGCCCAAGCCATGTGCTTCTTGCGGGTGCTGTGCCGAAAGCATCTCATTAGCTTCCAAGTCCCATGCAAAGCCAACGCCCGAACCTCCACCAGCACGCAAGCATCGCAAGCCCGGTGCCTGCGGGAGGGCCCTGGGACGTCCTGGCAAGGAAGAAGTTGGGCCCATCGGTGCAAAGGTCCTGAGACCTGGGCGCAGGACGTGCCGCCCTAAGGGCTTGCAAAGGGGACTTGCGTTTGACATGGTGCTGATGATGATTGTTGATGATCCTGATGATGATGATGATGACGACGACGATGTTGGTGCTGCAGCTGCTGCTGCTGCTGATTCTGATGCTGATGCTGATGCCGTGCAGGCGCCGCTGGCAGTGATGGTGCCGCAGCTGCTGGCAATCGTGCTGACGATGCAGTTGGCGAGGAGGGTGACAATGACGAGGATGATGACGAAGATGATGATGAGGACGAGGGCGATGATGACGATGGCGATGATGGCGATGACGTGACGATGAGGATGACGATGACGATGATGATGAAGGGGAATAGGAGGCGGATGATGTAGTGTTGATGATGTCTTGGGTGGGGATGCTACTGCGAGTGCTGGTGCTGGTTGTGGCGGTGATGATGCTTGTGATTATGCCCACTGTCCTTCAACAGCCCGGCTCTTGCTCAAACAATGTGGACATTGACTCTTGAGCTTGCTTGAAGGTTGGGCCGGTATCACCTGTACGCGCACTTTACTTCTTCTTTGCAAGCACGGCTCCCCGCCCGGCTTCGTGCATTGTCGAAGAGTGAGTCCAACGACCAGCCGAGAGGGATCCTCTCATGGACGTGTCATCGTTCGGAGTCAATGGTGCGAGTATGGGCGAGTAGCGCGCTTCACTTTTGTCAACCATATGTTAGAGAAGTCGGGCTTGGAACATGAACCTTGAAAGCCCTGAGTGAGGTTCAATCCTTGACTTGAGAAAACTCAGTCCCGAAACCCTGAACAAACATGGCCCTGGAACCTCTCTGGAAGGGAAGATGCTACAGAAAACAGCCCGAGAGCGAAGAACCGCCGCATGGCTCCGAGGTGGGCAAGGCATCCGACGCTCACATGGTAGGCTGAGGACTTCATCCTAGGATTCACAAGGATTTACGTCTTTGGCAAATGTGACCTTGTCAGGCGCGGCAGTTTGGCGGCTGGGCTGACACGCACGTGATACATCGTGAAGGCCATTGCAAGATGCTTGAGAAACGCCTGAGTCCCCACCCAGTAAGGGCCAGGCATTCATCGGAAAGCCATAAGCCAATACAAAGAAGGCAATCCTTGCAAGCCTTGGGTCCCCCTGTTCCCAGGGAGTTCACAGCTGGCGAACAAAACGAACAGCTTTGGATCTCTGCACTTTTGATGTGATTGACATTTTGGTTCTCAAGGAACAAACCCTTGCTGATGCACCCTAAGCTGCCATCGAAAAAAGTAGGAGCAACGACGCTTCTTGTTCTGCCATGCTACACCGGACTGGCTCGGGCCTGGATGACATGCACACACAAAAGATGTACCAAGTTGGGTGTTGTTTGGGGCAAACTCTTTCAAGCAAAGCCCGAGACACATAATTTACAGCTGCGGTACATTGAGCAGTCAGAGAAGGAGATTTGAAGGGAGACGGTCGCAGAAGGCATTAAGTGACTTGACAAACACCACCCACGACTACTGTGCAACAGAAAGAGGGACAACAAGAAGATTGCTGCTCAGAAACTTGACAGCCCATGCCTAAATTAAATTTGGTATTGAGGGGGGGTCGCTCACGGGTCAATACAAAGGAGATAAGGGAACAGCTTATTGGATGTACACAAACCTGGGACAAAGTCCGGCCTCGAAAATGTCTGTTAACGCCTTACCCCTTGCATGGGACACGCCAACGTTTTCAGACCAGCTGCAAAGCCGGGCTTTGTCGAAATGCATGCTGAGCTGCACGATCTGGGCCCACACACAGCGGCCGTACTGAGAAAGCACCTCTTCTTGGGCTCTCACGACCAGCAGTTCGGGCCTCGCAGAAGTTCTCCTGAACGCTAACAAACGATGACACCATGAAAACCCTCGCGCAAAACCACTCCAAATTTGGCGTGTCGGTGTCCAGCGGGGCGCTGCTTCTGATGTCATGAACGCCGGCCACCCTCTGGCAATAAAAACTTTGCAGTCCCTGGCAGGTTCAGCCAGGTGTCTGGATGCACTCCCAAATCGACTGCGCAGCAATGAACCCATCTGGGACGCATGAGCTCGGATTAACTTTTTGCAGCTTCGGATTCAGTATGACCTTTAACTTTTAACTGTACACCGCACAAGTTCACTCCACCGTTTCAGCTGAAACCATCATCGTGTCAGTGTTCAGCGTAACGTCGATGTTGTCACCCGGCTGGCCTGATGGATGAATGCATTCACAAAAACTTGCTTGCTTGATGCTTGCTGGGCTTGCTTCGTTGCTAGGCCGCTGGGCTTACGCGCGACAACCCCTTGGCCAAAAGGCCTACTCCCCAGGGTCGCAGTCGCACTCTCCCCAAACCCTTCTCTTCGTCTGGGCATAGGAGAGTAAACCCTTCTTCATCTCCCTCTTCCCCGCGTCCTCACAATCCCCTGTCAGAAGCAGAAAGCGTGTCTCGTGATGTCTCGTGTACACAAAACTATCCCAAGCCACGGCACCTTCCACGGCCCAATTCCGTCCATGACCCTTGCTCTTCGATCCGGTCGCTGCTTTGGATCCTGGACCGCCGGGCTTGAGCACGACCACCTCCTGCAAGGCAAATCAATCGCAGAACTTCTTGCCGTGTTGAGACGAGGCATGCTGGTGAATGACACAGTGCCCCCACACCCGCTTGCCCAAGCAACTAAAACGCAGCTTCTCGTCCTGTTTGTCGCCACCAGCAGGGTAAAGACGGATATCCCAACTGGCGTTGCCCACAATCTGGAATTCCTCCCTCCTGAGCTCCCCAGCCTTGGGAGCATCGTCTCTGATGGTAACTTGCTGGCGGAAAACGGAATCTTCTCCAGCCATCGCCTTTTTGTGAATGCTCCATTTCTCCCACGATCCTACGATGTGGTGCGAATCGGCGATTTTTGAACCCTCTTGTTCTGATGCCGGAGATGCGCTGCCTTCTCCACCAGCTTCAAACTGAACATCCGAAGCACGGTCCTTCCGCTTTTTGTCGTCCCATTCTGGCGCAAAACTCACCGACAATCCAGGAGAAAGTGTAACGCCCTCCGCGATGCCCGTCCGGTGGACAAACACGTCCTCGCCACCTTCTGATGGCGTGATGAAGCCGAAACCTTTCTGGTCGTTCCAAAGTTTGACTGTACCTGTTCTCCTATCCGCGAAAGTACGGACGGCCCCGAGCCGTGGCAGCACATCACGGACGCGTCCGGGACGCACTGCCGAACCCAGTGAGCGCCACAATGGTCGAAAGCTCATACTGCAGATCAGTGACCGATCGTCACATCCTAGATTATTGGCTACGTGTCCTACGTTACAATCCACTGAGCTACGAAGCAACAATGGCCGCAGCACCATGTCTTCGATAACATGACTGGCGTTCATGGCAACAAACTCGTGGGCACACATGCAAACACGTCCATCGTTGCCTTCCGGCAGACGGGGGAAGCACGCTGCCTGCCAGTACGCATGCCCAAACTGCAAAACTCGCCAATTTCCCTGCGACATGCCGCAATGACTCAGCTCCAGGCAAGACTTGATTCAATGTTTCATCACCGCCTGCCGAACGGCCTTGGCAGAAGGTGAAATGGTGAATCCGGCATCTGAACACGGCAGCTGAGTAAGCAGATGTGAGTCCGCTGCGCATGCAGTCCTGCAGGCTCGACGATTTCTTCATGTGCAGGAACGTGCTATGCGGCATCACAGAACTGGCCTTGAATGTTATCCGTCGGTCGGTGGCAATGGCACGGGTCAACATTGACGCAGATCCCGATTCAAAGCTTGTGACTGCCATGGTGGCGACCTGGGCAGTTTACTTTCCACTCAGACATACTCAGACCATTCGGAACCTAGCTTCGCAAAAAGCGTGTCTGTTGGAACAACTATTCAACCAACCCTGACACCTGCCTCATATAGAAGATTTAGGAATGTAGAAACACAGTTACCAAGCAAATTGACCTGTTGATTCCAGAACCGAACAGCACACAAACAATCCGAAGATGGTCATGGGTTGTTCAGTCCCGCATCGCATGCTGAATTCAACTCATGGTTTCGATATTTGGGAAAACCGCAGAACTTGGGATGAAGTCCGGCGCTTGCAAATTGTTGCATTTTGCACCACACATTTTTGAGCAACCTCCCTTATAGGTCATGCGTGTACGACGCGCCCCTCCAAGTTTGGCCGGCAAGCGCTAAATCGCACAACGCGATCCTTCCAACTGCAATACATCTGTTTGATCACGGGCTCAGGGTTTTTGTGCCCTCGAAACACTCGAAACAATTTCGTTTTATTCGCGTTTGCAACTTGCCGCATCAACGTTGTCGAACCCCAAAGCGTCCACGGTGGATCAGCCACAAGGCCGGCCAACAGCACAAAAAAGAACGGACTGCATTACCATGCATTTTTCCATGCCTTTTGGCGACTGCAGAAGGTGGAACGGGTCGATTTAGCCCCGATGGAAAGTGTGCGCAAGATATCGACATATTATATTTTTTCGCTCAAACATTTTTCCTGAGCATGAGTCTCGGGTCCCTATGGGGTCCCTGCCGCACGCTTCGGTGCAGTCTCCTACAGTACCCCATGGTTTCCCTACGGCCCTACAATCCGCACAGCAGCAGGCGGCTCCGCCATCGAGATATCCGAGATGCGCTGAGCCGGCTGGCGCGCGGGCACGTCGGCTCGTAGGGCCTGCTTTTTGCCACCTGATATCAACGAGGACCTTGTGTAGGTCAGGCTCGGCCGGTGAGAGCTCGAGCAGCGAAGCGAAGTAGCATATGCTCGCAGTGCGGCTACCGCCAGTGCGACCCATGCGTCCATGGCCGGCGGGCGGGGACGGCTTCAGCTCGTTGGCAAGCCAGACGCCGGAATTTGCAGCCTCCGCACTGCATCTGCAACATTCTGCAACCGACCTGAAAAAAGTGACGACCTCGATGTGCTTCTCGTCGCTGATCGGCACGTCGATGTTCATGTCAGCTAAGCATGCTAAGCGCACATGCGCCCCTCCATGACCGCGGCCCTGCGCGTCGCAACCGTCGTGGCCACACCCCCACCATACCACTCGTGGCCTTCAAATTCTTTAAACGCCTCGACTTGGTCGTCTACGGCGCCACGCCGCGATGCGACTCTCGTCTCACCCCTCGCGCGACGGGGCATCCACAGCCGGGAGCCGCTGATACAGATGGGGCCGTGCTTAGGGTAGCCGAGCGCCGCAAACGGTCCACATACCCGGAGCTCTGCAGCGGAGGACCACAAGAGCTCGTCGTTCTGGGCTCGAAGGTCGGCGGGCGCTGGAATGGCGAGGCTGGCCGCTTCGTACAGCACCTACTACATAGCTTGTGTTTCGCCTCCAAACGTGCTAAAGACTTTTCTCTTTAACTTGCTGCTTCTCCAAACGATTGGAGTGGCCTTCACTTGCTGGTCGTCCGCCAGCGTCCGAGACTGAAATGAAGACCATCTCATTGGGCTTGAATCGCCAGATCTTAATGGGCCTACTAGCCGTTCTTCGTAGGTGGTTAACGTACTTGTTCAGGATGAGGATATCCTTGAGCTGGGCATGCGGAAGTCGACTCTAGAAGCGAGCCCTGCTGCTTCCGGGCGACTTTCGTTCGTAAGCCAATTCACCTTGTAGATCAACGACCTGAACAAACCGAACTCCTCCTCCGTAAGCGGGTCGTCTTTGAGCTGCCTTCTCCTCGGGCCAAGGGTATCGGGTACACTTGCTCCAGGATGTATTTTTCCTGCAAGATAGTCGTGTAATCTGATCCAACAACGACCTTGCGCCCGGCGTACTCGGCCTCCTTGACTTCCCACTTGCCGAACTTGAACCTAGCCTGGAAGGTCTCTCTGATGGCATCAGTCAACTTGGGATCGGTGGCCACAATCAGGTCGTCAACTTCAACCAAGACCTGCGCTTCGTTCTGGCGCGTTTTGGCGTTGAAGCGCATGTACCAGCATGGTTCAGTGATGTGCCGAACGAGGCCCTGACTGATCAAGAACTCGACCACCGTGCGGCGCCATGCTGCTGGTGCATCATCTAAGCCGTACACAGGCACGTCCAATGCGATCAAGGCTCCAGGAGGGAGGTTGGGACCCTCGCATCCTTGTGCAAACAGCGGACCTTTGCTTCGTTGGAGTGGAAGTGACTGACAGATCGCGTTCCGCACATCTGCAAAGGCGCACTCCTGCTGCAGGTTCGTTGCTGTTTGCAAGAACAGCATCAATCCTTCTGTTGAAGGAGTACGAGCATAAGTACGCAACTCCGCAGTGTCTGGGTCTGTGTGTCCTTGGACACACCAACGCGACTTTGCCTTCCAGGCGTTGAGCTTCTCCGGCAAGGGTTTGCGACGCCTGACCATCCTTTAGCTCAGAATCCTCCCCGGAAAGTGTCTGCGGATTTCATCTGCTTCCCGGCCGACCAGGACTCGAACAGCCTTGGTAGCCAACATTGCCTCTCACTCTGCCTCGTCAGACTGCTCGAAGAGCTTTCGCTCCTCTGCTGCCAGGGCCTCGAGGCTGATCTCATCGCCCCTCTTAGCAAGCAGCGTCCAGGCCTTTGTACAAGAAGGACTCTGGTGGCTCTTCTCCGAGGTCGTCGGTCGCATCCGGATTCCTCCTTCTCGGAGAACGCTCTCTCTGAGAGCGCAGACCCTCAAACTCGGCAACGTCTCGCTCGACCCTGCCGGTGACTTGAACCTGTTCTCCAGGAATGAAAGCAGCTTGAGAAGATTCCGAAGCCTGAGCCGCCGTAGAGAAAGAAGATCCTCTCCCCGAAGTGGGATGCGGGATAGCTTGCAGCAGTCGTCCAACAGGAGTGCCCGGCGCCCTGGTTCCCAATTGCGAACCCTTCGGGCAAGCAAAAGAGACTCTCCTCCACTGAAGAACGCCTCGAGTCCTTGGAGCGCTCTGGCGCGGGATGAGTAGTCCAGGAGTAGAACTTCTTCCGAATCGGGTCCTCGGTGGGCCTCGGCATGCTGGGGTAGAAGTCGTTCCGGAGTTGTCGAACTTCTTGAGGTCGGATAGATGGCCCGGAAGTCCCCAGAAAAATGCCCTCGTCGTCTCTTGCCACTGGGGCAAACTCTTGTGAAGGCTGCGGAGGCCTCTCAGTAGACACATCGAGTATGCCTGCTCGTACTCCGGAGTTGATCTTCTGGAGCAGCTCGGCCCAAGCTGGACCCTCTGACATCTGAGCGCCTGACATCTCGTTGAGGTGCGCAGGACGGAGTGGTTCAGGTCCACATCGCCATAATCGGGACCTCATGGCCACATAGATTCCCCTCTGACTCACCAGCACAATGACGCGCGGGCCGCACCACCGGTCGCGAGGATGAAGAATGTTGTTCGGCCGCCCCCGTCGAAACACATACACCCACATGTATGAGGGTGTCTGCACCTGATGCGCAAACGCGACACAGTGCATCAAAGTTCCCACCACGATGACGGGCAGTCCGCCCGTCGGCGAAGTCGTGATGACCACACCGGCCGAAACCCCGGAATCTTTTTTTTTACACACCTTTTTCCAACTCAGAATCACTCATGATGGGCATGGCTGCTACGACTGTACGCAATGGGATGTAAGCGTGGCATTGGCTGCCACTGCGAGTACATCCGGGAGCCGTCACCAAAAGAAGCATACTTTGCGCGGGAACCGTTGAAATTCATTAATCGAGCGTGTTCCTTTTTTGCCCCGCACGCAGCCTGCGAGGTCGCCCCGCCCTGCGTGCTGCCGCCAGGCCAGGATGGCGGCGCCGGCGGTGGGGTTTTTTGAGCTGCGCACAGCAACGCGCCCTGGCATCCACGCTGCTGGGTGGCACTTGGCAAGCACCGCCGCAGCCGGGTAGCGCTGGGCAGCCGACACTCCGCGAAGTTGTCGAGCTAGCCGAGCCGATGCTGCTACCACTGCTGCCGCTACGCGCCGTGTAACCGCATCATAGTGGCAAAAGGCGAACACCATTCTTCGGCGGACGGAAAAAGGCGCGGAAAACAAAAAT
This sequence comes from Symbiodinium sp. clade A Y106, assembly GCA_003297005.1. Classification (NCBI taxonomy): domain Eukaryota; class Dinophyceae; order Suessiales; family Symbiodiniaceae; genus Symbiodinium; species Symbiodinium sp. clade A. Next base: position 12,237 of record BGNK01003178.1, on the reverse strand, counting down.
CCGAGTCCCCGTGCAACTGCTAGCTGCGGACCAAGGCGGCTCGGGGTGGAGGGAACTGCCCCCGAGAGCAGGGGGCTGGGAACCATGCATGGCTCCAGCAATGTATGGCGTGCCGAGCAGCGTTGCAGCAAGGGTGCTTTGCAGATTAACATATTGGTTCGACTGGCTGCGCAACCCTCGAGTTGCAGCTCGCTGGGTGCGGTGCCGGTTTCGGGATAACATTTGCAAAGTGGCGTCCAATGCAACTGGTTAATAGGCCCGCCTGTTGAGCTTACCACCAGATCCGCAATACAGCTCGCACGGTTTTCCGTTCAACACCCTGTATCCTGGACTTCGTCCGTGTCACGTGATGCAAGCGCTGGCGTAAAATTTGGCAGTCAGAACAACACGGTGAAAATGATTGCGTGCTGCATGAAATGCGGCATTTTGTGTCATCACAGTGGCTCGCCATGCAGCGTTGTGTTGAGAGAGGTGTCCGGAAACGACCGTGGGTCACGGTCAGAGAGCAACTACTACAAGCATGATGGTTCGTCACCACACACCACCAACAAAAGAGCCAAAGCCACAGGCATAAAATCGGCAGGGACTGTTGGTCCATGCAATATTTGGTACACGATGTGGCTGCAAGGCCACACACGACTTGGTGCAAACGAAGCCTGGGCTGCCAAGTGGCATAATGCTGCAATGACGTGCATTCTTGGAGCAATGAGGCATACCGGCCGGTGACCCGGCGTGACACAAAAAGAATTAACCAGGCGGAGCCAGAACTTTACTCAAGCTATTGGGCATCCCGCAGCGGCTGCATTTTGCCGCTGTAGGTTTTCCCTCTGCGGGATAGCTTTCTAGGGTTCGGTGATCTTTTCCTGCAGCACTACACCAAGAGTCCTGAAACAACCCCTCCAGGCCCGAGGCTATAGAACGTTGAGCCTGACATACATTGGACACGAAGGTGATGTGCGGAAATATCGAAGCAGGTGTGCGCCGCAGACTCACGGGCATCCAGAAAATACAGTGCCGGCATGAGGGCAGCTTGCCCTTGCCACGACATGCACATCCAAGCTGATTCAGGATGCTATTTCTGGATAGTTCAACTGCGTCAATGATTTGCTTTATGTCGGCGGTCGGTCCGAAGAACTGACATACTCAATTGCTGTCACTGCGGGCAGGATGTGCGTCGGAAGGTATGCACGGCATGGACGACAGCAGCTTTTTCCGTTCCCGTGGAGCTGTTCAGCTACGCGACACGCCGACAGGCTCGGCGAGCCGGCAAGCGGCGGTCTCCGACCTGAATCGCGCTCGCCCGCAGGTGTGCAAACGCAGCATGTGTTTTGGACGCGGCGAGGCGACGCAGGAACGCAACATAATGCAACAGTCTCCGCCTCCATGCGCCCGCCGACTTTCCGCCCAATTACGATCGACCTGCAGCGGCGCGGCCCGACAACAGGTCATCAAGGTGCTGGATGTCTTTCGCTGCTTCCGCCCTGCGGCATCCGCCGCAGCAATGCCGGCACTCAGTCCTTCTGTAAACGCGTGCGCCAATTTCGCGAAACCCAACTTCCGGGAGTGGTGCACACGTGGATTGCAAGCTCAAACCACCAACGGACAGGTGCAGTCGGCCGGTTGACAATTTACAGCCACGGCGCAGTCAACTGATTTTTGGGGAACCCAAAGGCAAGCCCGCGATTCAAATTAGTATCACATCGTGGATCAGCACTGTTCATCCTGAGTGCCCCCACCTGTTAGTCAACCCTGATCTATCTCACACGCAAACCCCTTGTCTATCTTAGTCGGCTGGTTTTTCCCACGGAGTTCTCTACCGACGTCCGAAGCAGCGCGGCTATTCTGCACAAGCCCAAAGATGAGGCGAGAGGATACGGCAAGGAAGGGCAAAAAGGTCGCACGCGGAGCCTGCCCCTGCCCCCTGGCAGACTCCAGGGACCCAGGACCTCCAGGCCGGTCCAGGCGGGCCTCTCTTGCCCCTGCCCCTGCCCTGCCCCTTGCCTCTGCCCGTGCCCCTGGCCCCCTGCCCATGCCCCTACCCCTGCCCCTGGGTACGCGAAGTCTTGTGTCGGGTTTCATGCCAGGCAATGCCAACCCCGACTTCCCGAGAAAAGATTCAGAATGGTAGTTTGCGGTTACAGTATATGTCGCGTTGAAACCCGCACCACACTTCGACCACGTAGAAGCCCGGACCTCTATCAAGCACCGACACTACCATTCGACGAGTCGGAAGTCACAGCTGGAAAATTGATACGCAAAGCACCTTGTGTTTGACTTGCCAATGAGTGTCCAAACTCAAGTGCCATGCCGGCAATGCAATGGCGGCGCCGTCGTACGAAATCCGCATGTGCCAAATGGTGCTGGGCTCGCTCGTCATGTGCAGGCGCAAGAGATGCGTGAACGTGATGTGGTCGCGAATGCGAGAAGGGCGGACACGTCATCCACAAAGAAACCCTTGCTACCGAGTCTCGGCGAGGCCGGAAAAAAACGGCAAAGCCGAACTTCAAGTCGAAAGCGTTTGAGCGTTTGGCAGAGGCCCAACGAGGCCGAGGCCGTTTGCAAACAATCGTCACCGAAAGCATCACGCCCTGCCTCCACACGAGCATGCACGTTGAACTTGAGCAGTCGAAACTGTGCCACAGCAAATCGCGGAGTGCGGACTGGGCACAGCATCAACGTGGACGTGGAACACAACCTTGGCAAGCACCACCATTTACATTAAAGCTCCCGCTTCGTGTCAAACGATAGCGCAGTGCCCGCGTCGATCCGAACCCTTAAATTTCCATCAAAACGCCTGGTCTACCATAGCTTGCCAAACTATCGAAGCTCACCAACCACAGTGGCACACTCCCATCGCCACTTTTCGCAAAAGCGATTAAAAGTGATATCCGAAATCAATGCGGCGCTTTACGTTGCATCGCTTCGAGGACTGGCTCAGAATACCAACCGCAGGAAAATTTTAAACGGTCAGTCTGGCCAGCAGTCTATCACTTCCGACTTTCTGTCGGTGGGTCGGTCAGTCAACCGGTTTTGCAGGTTCTGGTGGCGTTTGAAGCGAAACAAGGAATGCTTGGACGCAGCTCCACCGTGCAATTGAAGGCTGTTACTGCTGCTGCTGCTGCTGCTGAATGTTTGTCCATTCGATATCGAATAGCGGAATACGACTCCTCCCCAACAAAAAGATCCTGGGAACGGGCATTTACGCATCACACAGTTGAAATCTTTGAAACATTGATCGTGCCACCAAGAAGCATCCACCAAGTGGAAGTTCAAACACTCACCGAGCCCAATGTGTCAGCACACGAAATTCCCGTAGGAGAAATCAACGGGCCACCGCAACTGCGACGGTGGCTCGTCGACACTGACAGTGTGCCAGCACGTCGAAATGCAAAGCACCAGAAGCCGCTTGAAAACCTGTAGGCTCAAGCACATCAGAAGATTGCATTCAGCTGGCGGCACCTTCGTACAATCTGCGGAATCCCGTACTTGTTTGGACACACATTTTCAAACCAGAGGGCCCGGAAGAGAAAACCCTCGCCGAACAAACATTTTTGGCTCTCGAAGGCCGCCCGTCTGGGCATTGACTCTACCCATCATGTGGAAACCGTTCCTGTGTCAAAGATATGCACAACATGAGCGTCTGTCTGTTTCACTGCACTCTCCTGCAGCAGCAACGATGCTGACATCCCTTCACTACCTTGCAAACATGAAACGAAACATGCTCAGGCTGTAGCTGCAATGGACACCATTGACGACAAGGCACTGTAGGCCTTGCACCAACCTCAACTAGGTGGCAAAGACTCACGTGCAATGTGCAGCAAACACTTGAGAGATGAACACCGAAACGACGCTGCCGGTTGCGACTCCTTCAAATGTTCAAAGCTTGCCAAATGATTTAACACAAAACAGTCCCACTGCTTGCACGTCTTTCAGGCAAAACTTGTGTTTGTGGAGTTTGGCTTGAAACCGTCGGTTTTTGCAACCTTCACTGTCGATGGAGTTCGAAACGACTGTAATGCTATAACGATGTGGATTGTGTTTGTGGTGATGCTGCCGAAGATGATGGTGAAGACGCTTGTGATGATGGTGATAGTGATGGCGATGATGGCGATGATGGCGATGCTGGTGATGATGGTGATGAAAGTGATGAAAGTGATGATGGTGATGACGGTGATGTGGGGGATGATGATCATGTTGGTGATGACGGTGATGACCTTATGATGATGATAGTTGTGACGATACATAAAATGATGATGATGGTGCCGGACATAACACACGAGCATTAGCGATAATGACACGCAAAATGATGTCAACAGTGATGGTGTCAAAGATGACGATGGGGATGAGGATAGGATGAAGATCAACATGGCAAGATTGCTGATGTCGTCAATGTCGTCACGAATAATCCGAATATCACACAGTCAGGCTCATTGGTCATGCTGTGGCAAACAAGTTCCTGTTTTTGCTGGCCGCAAGCCGAGTCTCCGGCACAAGGGCTCACTCACGACGACGGCACTCTTTCAGCCACGGTTCAACATCGGTGCTGCTTAGGTCTCGTTTTTGTTTGAGCATGTTTCCGAATGCATGCATAACCGCCTTGACATGAATGGCTGTCAAACATGTGTTGACATCTTGCATGGTTGCTTTACAAAAAATCTTGAAAACAAAATGATCTAGTGCTCTCACAGCTGCCCGTGCAAGCACCCACGAGCAACTGCCCTTACAAGCTTTGCAGCACCTCCAGTTGGCAACAGTTTCAAGACCAGAACTGAGAACTGGCGGCGGTTCGACCGCCGCTCGAAGGCAATCAATCCTTGTCAGTGTCATCCCAGGAATCAAAGACATGACCCGAGTCACTGTCCAGAGCAGCCATCGGTCCGGTTGATTCACCACAGGCTCGAAAAATTCAAAGCTACAGCAGTGGAGGGAACGCTTCCAAGGCTTTGCCAGCCTGCTGTGCCAACACTGATCGTAACGTTGAGAATTGGCTGCTCAATGACTCGGACGGTCCGTCTACGATGTGACTGTGGTGGTGAGCTTTGCAGAAGGCCCGTTTCATTGAACAGCACATTGCCAACGATATGTTTTAGCTCGTGCAACAGTGCCTCTGAATTCGTTACTCCATCCGTGGAGTCCGTCTCTGCTTCATGCAGTGTTTTAGGATGTGGTGAACGAGCTAGTATTTGCGAGGAATTTGCCGCACCCTCTCTCTTGTATCTGGTTTTTCAAACCGCGTTTTGTTTCAGCGTAGTCTCTGGCTGTTTCGTTGATAGGGTAAGTCCTTCTCCCCGGTTTCGGCCGGAACTCGCTCCAAAACGCGGCCTAGGAGGCTCAGGGCTGGCTTTTAGAACGCCCGAAAGTGCGCGCAAAATCCATGCAAAATCTTTTGGGNCCGGAACTCGCTCCAAAACGCGGCCTAGGAGGCTCAGGGCTGGCTTTTAGAACGCCCGAAAGTGCGCGCAAAATCCATGCAAAATCTTTTGGGCCGTAGCGCAGCCTGGCGGGGTAGAGATTTGAAGGTTAGACTTCCACTGCGGCTCTGGGTGGGTCGTCCTTACAAGGCTCGACTCGGGAAGCGCCACAACCGTCAAATCGTGCGATGAGTGCTAGACTCGAGGGATACAAAGGCTTCAAAAGACCTTTTTGACAAAGACTCTGCAAAGACTTAACAAGACTCCACGAAGAATTGAAAGATTCCAGAAAGATTCCAAAAGATTTGCCCAAACTTCACCGATGCTTGCAGACTCCAACCGGACTTGCAACGCACTGCTGAGTGCTGAAGACTCGAACGGAAAGAGCGATATTCCAACGATGAGTGCTGCGTTGTCGTGTCAATGNACTCCAACCGGACTTGCAACGCACTGCTGAGTGCTGAAGACTCGAACGGAAAGAGCGATATTCCAACGATGAGTGCTGCGTTGTCGTGTCAATGCGACGGTCCAGTCAACTGTTGCAAGCTAAATCCTGCGAGCAGCAAACTGTACGCCAAGACTCCATGTGTCGAGAGCCTGAGTGCGCTGAATATCAAGATATGCGACATGAAGNAAGCTCCAAGAACCCAGCAGCACCGATTAATGCCTGAAAACACATCATGGCTCTCATGAGGTACTCTTCCAAAGTTGCATTCGCTGCGGCTGCCCCCACTCCAGCAAACGCGTCAGCCCGGACAATCACATGCTTCTTCATCGTAACAAGCCGAGAGCGAGAAAGACAGAGAGAGAGATAGAGAAACAGAGCTTGGCTGGCGCAAGGTTCAGTCAGAAAAAACGCCGGCTTCAGCCGGCGCCCCCTCCATTCCCCTCTCTATTCTCTACTAGCTAGAATCTCTTTATTCTCTACTAGCNCTCTTCCAAAGTTGCATTCGCTGCGGCTGCCCCCACTCCAGCAAACGCGTCAGCCCTGACAATCACATGCTTCTTCATCGTAACAAGCCGAGAGCGAGAAAGACAGAGAGAGAGAGAGAAACAGAGCTTGGCTGGCGCAAGGTTCAGTCAGAAAAAACGCCGGCTTCAGCCGGCGCCCCCTCCATTCCCCTCTCTATTCTCTACTAGCTACTATCTCTTTATTCTCTACTAGCTCTCGACTCTTTACGGGCTGTGTTCGGCTCTGCTCGGCTGAGGGTTTTTTTCCACAGCCTCTCCTGGCATGAAAAAAACCTGGATGAAATCCTTACACTCTTTAAGGGGGTCCTTTAAGGGGGGTCCCTTTATGGGCTCCTTTTAAGGGTTTAGGGTTTAGTTTAGGGTTGCTTGTTGACTGGCGCTGAGCTTTTAGGCCAAGGGTCTAGAGCAAGGACGGTTGCACGTTCACATTGGGTTGCCACCTCTAAAATGTTTCGATGCAAACAAGTCTCCCATCTGCTTGCCTGGTTTCAAGAGGGGATTGAGG